>MINK01174443.1:0-13705 GCA_001735545.1 Phormia regina
ATAGTCTGCAGGAATTCGAGAAAAGTACCACTGTTGAGCAAGAAAAACATACAAAAAAGATTAGAATTTGCCAGGCGACACCTGGAACAACGAACTATGGTCAGACGTAATAAAAGTCAATTTATTTGGATCTGACGGAAAAAAATTGTACGTCGTCCTGAAAATGCTCAATTTGATCCAAAATATACCAAAAACCGTCAAACATAATGCTATGGGGATGTTTTTCGGACTCTGGAGTTCGGATTCAGGGAAAAGTAAATGCTGCTGACTATATAGATTTTGAAAGGATCTTCAACCAAGTATTGAAAAAGTATTTGGAAATGATGGTAATGTTAAAAAAATATGTCTGCCAAAACATTAAGTCTCTCTATTATTTTTTCCAGGCCTTTTTCACAAAATATATATTTTGGCTGAACTAGTTTCTTATTTTTGCTTTATAAGTAAAAATATCTGAAGATATTTAATTTTATGTTTATACGTTTAATATTTATGGAATAGTAAATAAAAAAGTAAGAATATATTGAAAAATTATAGAGTCCCCATTATTTTTTCCAACACTCTGTGACTGATCTTGAATTGAAGCAAAAAATCATATCTCTTCTTAAGCTATGTTTATGTCAATAAAATATTAGACCAAATTTGGGGGACCACTTGTTTTAAAAAAAATGTTGGAGTTGGTCGATACTTACAAAACAGCGCCAAACAAGATGCGGTTAAATGTTAATTATGATTGATTATAAGTATGTTTTTCCCATTAAAATTGAACTTTTAATTGAAAACAATGTATGTAGTGATATAAAAAAAAATCAAGGAAATATGTTAAATATTCAAAATACATGTAGAATTTCATAAGATTTATTGTTATTCAGGTATGTGATGACAACTGATATGATAAAAAAACATTAATTGTATTCCAATTAGAATTTTTTTAAATAGTAAAATCTTAATAGATTTTTGAATATATGTAGAATTCATTGTGAAGAAACTCAAGATTTTTAAATTATTCAATTTTATGTTGTGCACATTTCACTGATCACTTAACAAAGTTCACAAAAAAATATAGTAACAGTTTTTATATGAAATTATTAGTCTTTTTTATAAAATTATATTTTCCGAATCCCATCAAATTATTTTAGTTTTGAAAACAGTCAAATAATTAATGTTTTTATAATTTGTTTAGTATCAACACTCACACGTACATATTATAAAAGATATAAAACACTTACCCTCCATTTGTAAACCAAAATGTATTTCATCCTGTTGACATTGACGAAAATTTCGATGAATTTCAGTTAAGGACAAACTGTAGTCAACAATATGACATGGAACAAAATGATCTCCCTGCAATTCATTCTGCATTGATGTTATTTTATGAATATTTAAATCTAACAATACAATAACTCCTTCTTCGCTACCAACAGCTAGACAACCGTCAAAATTTTGTAAGAGACTTCGACGACATGCAGACGAATCCATAAAACGGGCACATGTAATGTGTAAACTTAATTCAATGTTTTTCAAAACACTACTCAGCTCAACCGAGTATAGAGCAACATAACTACCACCGCCACCTGGCCCGCGAAAGCTCTCTAAAACTACAGCCAGCAACATGAATTCAGGATTGTTGGGAAATATTTCTTCAACGCATTTGATACAACAACTCTCATAGCCACCAGATTCTGAAAATTCAT
Organism: Phormia regina; assembly: GCA_001735545.1. NCBI lineage: Eukaryota > Metazoa > Arthropoda > Insecta > Diptera > Calliphoridae > Phormia > Phormia regina. Next base: position 1,692 of record MINK01174443.1, read on the forward strand.
AACTAGAAATTGTTTGACCATTGCGCAATGAAACAATCTGTAGCACAGAATTTCTAGCCAACCATGCCCATTCCCCATGACGTATAATACCTCCTAACTTCTGGCCTATAAAATAAAAATGTAAAACTATCAATTTTCCGTCAGAATTTAATATAAATTAAATATTGACCAACCAATAAACAATTCCACAGCATCTGGAGATTGAGGGGGACTCGTTAACGGCACATACGGTAAATCTGTGAATTTCACTGTGTGCCGTCCATCAACTTCAATGTCGTGCCATTCCATGATGTTGATAACAATATCTCAGATAGATATTTTTATGAAATTATAAAATTTAGATAACTGAACTGTTGCACTATTTATGAAAATTTTGAATAATTTTTTATTTATATATATCACACAACAATATTCACGTTTCGCGGTGCAGATTGCATTTGTGTTCTTCTGCAGAGACCTGCGCCGAACGATTTTTGCGCCGGCGGCAGCCTTTCTAAAAATTGTCGACGGCTGAAAGATGAGCATAACTTTTCTTTCTAGTTTTCGCATCGTCTTAAAGATCACATTGGTTCTCAAATGTGGGTTCACGTCCCCATAGATATAAAGGGAGATGAATACCGTTTATACATAATTAATGAGAATTTCCTAAATAACGATGTAAAGATTTTTGAGTGCAATATTTTGGAAATTATAGGGCTTTGAAAATCGAATTTTATTAAGAAATTTGCAATAATAACTTTTTTGTTATAAAAAATGTGATAACATTTCGTTTCAATCGGATAAATAGTACAAGAAAAATTTACGATTTTAATTAAGTTACGTAGGTAAATGAGTACCATTTTTGTGTTTATTGTACTTCGAAAGTGTTTTAAAGTGAGTGATTCCATGTCCAAATGGACAGCAATTGGATTTAACATCTATGATTTCAGTAAAATTCACTTAAAGTGGTGACTATCTGAAATGTTTTTCAAATCATAAGTTTTTAGACCAGTAAAAACTTGTCAAAGATTATTATAATTGGTAACGACTTCTAAAAAATGGTAAATATCTAGTTTAATAAAAAACAAGATATTTCCATTTTAACGACATAACTTCACCGAAAATGCAAAACAACGTAAAACTTTTAAGGAGATACAAAAAAATTTCTAAAATCTAATTGTTCAAGATTTTTGCGATATTACATCCATTGTTTTTATAAGGCAATTAGCTTCATAACACCTAATACAAAAGAATCCGCAACTTGAAATTCGTTACGAATATAGAATAGATAGATATAGAATTATCAATCGATGTTGACCTTTAAACTTTTGAAATAAATTCAGTTCAAATTAAAAAATAAATTAATTTCAAAAAAGGTTTTTGCAGCATATCTCTCGGAATATCTTTATCTCCAATCTTAATTATAAGATATTTAAGAGCACTTACAAAATACCTTTTTAATGATATATATTATGACATAATATATATAACTGTAGTTTTATTATAAACGTGACCAAAGTAGATTAAGAAGGTAACAAAAATTTTTACAACAACTACTGCACCAAAAAACCACACGTATTTTGTTTTTGCATTAACATCTCCAATGTCAACATGTTTCTTTACAAAAATTAAAAACAATTAATGTAATAAAAACGAGAGAAGAAGGAATAGTCAGTCAAGACCGACCATAAGATACCCTACACCATTGCCTATGTGTACCAAAACTCGGGAAGNNCGGATCTTAATTATATTGATGACATTTAAAAGCACGTATGAATATATTTTCAATGATATAAAACTTTAACATATAATATTTTATATATTAATAACTACTTGGGAACAAAATTGATACTTTCTATAAAAAGTCCGAAACTTAAAAAAATGTTTTGATATTCGAAAAAACCTTATATAGCGAAGCCTGTGTGTGACATACAAAAAAGAGAAAGTCTTTAAGTAATGGATATCCTTCAATATTAATTTTATTATTACTATTATTTATTTATTTTTTTCAAATTTACTAAATCTTTCAAATTAAGTATGTTAATTGTGTCACGGAATAACACCTTTAACACCTAATTTTTATATTTACACACTATTTTTTAAGTGTTTACATATACAATATTTTCACTTATCAACACTGTACCACACTTAACATACTTCATATAATAAACAAAATCACCGGCAAGAAGTAGTATTGCCGATTTTAAATTTTGCATAATTTATTTCATCAAATTATTTAAAACAACACAGTGATTTGAAGGTTTTTAAAAATACTGTTTCAGTTTTTTAAAAATTCAATAGTACATACATATTTTTAAATAATGACATTGTGTATATTTATTAAAAAAAATTAAAATATTTCTTACCTATTATTTTCATAAAAATTGGCAACCCTTTGGCTTAAACTTCATTTTCTACGATAATTTGCTTGTAGCACACATTTTTTTGCTTTTAATAATGAAGTTGGTGTTTTTTATGAAAAATTTACACAAGAAAATTTTTGCATAGAATATTTTATTGATAATCAAAAGTATAAAGAAATGGTGTGTAATTAAATGAAAAACAATCAGATAAATTGTATTGTTGAATATTTTAAACTAAATAAAAAAAGGGTTTCAATAATAAGAACAAGCATAGCACCATAGGCAGCACGCGTCTGTATTTGCAAGTTTATCGGAAACTGTTGTAATTATTTTGTTGCAGTAATTCAAAGGAAAAAAGTCATACATATAGTAGAATTTGAAATGGCACAACATAACGCTGTGTCTGCTTTGGCAGATGAATTATCAAAAGCTGTAGAGCTTATCATGCATCCCCAAACAACTCAGCAAGCCCGCATGGAGGCATACATGGCCTGCGAGAGATTTAAGGAAGAAAGTCCCCTTTGTGCACAAGTTGGTTTATTTCTTGCCAGTGGTCAGTATACGCAAAATGTTAAACATTTTGGTCTTCAACTAATGGAGTACACGATTAAATTCAAATGGAATTGTATATCACAAGAGGAAAAACTATTCATTAAAGAACATGCCATGAAATTGTTGTTAATGGGCGTTGGACCAGCTGAAGATCGCTCGCTTTCACATTTAAAGGATGCCGTTTCACGTATAATAGTAGAGATGATTAAAAGAGAATGGCCACAACAATGGACCACTTTACTGTCAGAATTATCGGATGCCTGCACCAAAGGAGAGTCACAGACGGAATTAGTGCTGATGGTATTTTTGCGATTGGTAGAAGATGTGGCGCTCTTACAAACAATTGAATCTAACCAGAGACGTAAAGACATGTACCAGGCTTTGACCAACAATATGAACGATATATTTGAGTTTTTCTTACGGCTCATTGAATTACATGTAACATCTTTCCGTGAGGCCACGGGACAAGGTCATTTTCAAAAAGCCAATGCTCACAGTCGGGTAGTGGAGGTTGTCTTATTGACCTTGACTGGTTTTGTGGAATGGGTTTCAATAAATCACATTACCTGCAATAATGGTAAACTTTTGCAAATCTTGTGTATTCTTTTGAACGACAAAGCCTTTCAGTGTAATGCGGCAGAGTGTCTTTCGCAAATAACGAATCGCAAGGGACAGGTAAAGGAACGTAAACCTTTGCTGTTGCTATTTGGTGAGGAACCAATGCGCTATATATACTCCGCTTCACAAATGATACCCACAGATAGTAGTGTCGCCAATTTGGAACAAAATCATCAATTTTTGAAAAAACTTGTTCAAGTTCTTAGTGGAATGGCACAACAACTAGTTTTGTTATGGGGCAAAGAAGAAGGAGCTATACAGCGTCCTCCACATCTTGAAATATTTCTGGAGTGCTTATTGTATTTGGTGCGTCATTCATCGTTGAATGTGGCCCATGGTGCTGCTTTAATATGGAATGTTTTGTTAAAACATGACGCTATCTCTAAGGATCCCGGTTTAGTTGTCTACATTCCAAAAATAATTGATGCAGTTGCACCACGCATCATTAAGACGCCTTATCCATCAGCACGTTGCCTAACTGGTGGTGGCCCAAATATGGGAACAACAGCGTCATTCATCTGTCTGGAATATGACTCTGAAGAAGAATTTGCTGTTTTCTTCTATAGATGTCGCACAGATTTCCTTGAAATATTTCGACAATCCACCCTAGTACAACCCTTGGTTACATTCGCATATTGTGAACAATGGTTAAATCTTCGTTTGGCAAAGGCCCACACAGAACATGGCAATGTGCAGTGCAGTGTCTTGGATCCCAGCTATTTGGAATGGGAAGCCCTTGTTTCTGTACTTGATGGTGTACTCAGTCGCATTTTAATGGTAGCGGAACGTCCATCAGTGCAAGCTGGTCTACGATTATTGGAAGACTGTTTGAAACTGGAGACTGACAACCCGCTTACTCTATCTATACTTCTGTCGTGCATTTCAGCTCTCTTTGTGTTCCTCAGCATGTCATCGTGCCAAATTACTCCCAATAATTGTGTAGCCATGAGTGGTGTGTCTCTGCTGCCACGAGTTTTAGAGAAAATTTTCAATGCTTTGATATTCCGCGATCCCAACGATCCGAATCCAGCGCCCCATCAGCCATTGACACCACGGGTACAAGCCTGTAAAAATCTTCGTCGACATGCCGCCTCCCTTATAGTGAAACTGGGTCATAAATATCCTCTATTGTTGTTACCTGTTTTCGAGCAAATCAACTCTCATGTAAAGTCTTTGTTCCAGCAGCCGCAGCATCCCATTAGTAAAATGGATAGAGTTACTTTACAAGAGGCTCTTTTGCTAATCTCTAATCATTTTTGTGACTACGAGCGACAGTACGCATTTATAGGAGAGATAATGCGCGATAGCTTACCTCATTGGTCGGCCTTCTCGCATGCTTTTAAATCGGCGTTGGACTTTATGCATTTCGTTGGCTTAGACCAGCCTCCCATCTACCCCGTAGAGAATGACCCATGTGGTCCCCACCGTAGTACTCTAATCGACGCATTGTACATAGTGTTGGGTGTGATCAAACGTTGCACTTGGCCCGATGATCCAGATCGGGCATCTAGAGGTGGCTTTGTTGTAGGCTTCACAGAACTTGGTAATCCTATATGTCGTAATCCAGCTTCACCACACGTCATACCATTGTTGCCGCATATCCTGTCGCTTTTACGAGTTTTGAATGAATTATTCAAACAGGAGGCTATTGCTGGGCTCTCAGAAGGTTATCGCAATATACATTCTATGCTGGAACATGAAAAGAAAGTGCTTATGGGAGTCTGTGCAGTACCAGCAGATCCCTTGGATCCTACGGTTAAGAAACCTCCAACCCCATTCGATAAAATGCAACAATTTATGACTCTACTCTATGAGGGTTGTTACCACATGATGGGCTCAGCCGGCCCTTCTCTTGGACGTGATCTCTATCAACTAGAAGGTGTTGCAGATGCATTAATTAACAGCGCCTTCACCTGTTTGGATGATTTACCGGATTATCGTCTACGTCCTATTGTGCGAGTGTTTTTCAAGCCGTTTGTTTATTCTTGTCCTCCGGCATTCTACGACACTGTTTTATTACCCATCTTTGCCCATATATCGCCCATTATGTTTAATCGTTTAACTGCAAGATGGGTTTACATAACATCACTCTACGAGTCGGGTCAACTGAATGAAGAAGAACAATCGAATGACACACAAGAAGTACTCGAAGATATGTTAAATCGTTCGCTAACACGTGAATATTTGGACGTTCTTAAAGTGGCTTTGGTTGGTGGACAAATTGGACCCGACAATAGTACGGCCAACAATCCTTCAGCCACTTCTAATCTACCTTCAGATGTAACTATGGATGCTGAGGAACATTCCATGGACGGTGTTGCCCACACTAGGGCTGCTCAAGCAGCTCTGCTTTCAGATATTATAAGTGATTTAGGTGCCAAGCTGCTACGTAATCCAGCCACTACCAACTACATACTAATGACATTGCTCGGTGCTCTTTCTTGGAATGATGGTACATGCAATCTGAAAGCAGTAAATGTGTCTGCACCAGTCATGCGATTTTTAGCGGCCGAACAATTAATGGATGCTAACAAGGCTGTAGCAGCTTTTACTGCCGTTTTGCGTGGCCTCCAAGTACATGGCCAACATGAAGCTAATCAAGCAGGCCTCATTACGTTGGGTGTACAGTTCTATGAACTTTTACGCCCTAAATTTCCAGCACTTTCGGAAGTATTACAAAGCATTCCGAACGTTTCATCAGCCGATGTACAAAAGTTTGATGAAAAAATTGCTGTTGCCCCCGTTAAGGGTAATAAGGTTGATAAAGCTAAAAAGGATCTGTTTAAAAAATTAACCGCTCCCCTTGTCGGACGCAGCATTAATCAACTATTTCGTCATGAAATTAAAATAGCCAATTTACCGCCGATGCCATCACAGAAATTAAAAAATCCTTCTTCAGATTTAATTGACACAAATCAAAATACTGGTCTTACCGGTCTGTTCCAGACACCAAACTCCAAGTGACAGACATTGTAAAATATATAAAAATTATATATGTGAGTATATCAACATTTCCATTTGTATTTAGATTATTTTTGAAATTAGTGAAAGCATTAAGAGGATTTGTTTACAAATTTAATTTTTAAGAATTAATAGTAAATATTTATATGTTTTCAATATTTTTATTTCAGATTAATATTGATATTTGAAATATATGTATTGCTCTATATATAATATACATATATGTATATCAAGCGTAATTTAAATCAAATATTTTGTTGATGAAATACTTACTTAATTCGAATAGTCTAATATATTATTGAAAATACGGACTTTCAACAAATACTGCAACAATTTAAAAATTCCTGAGTAAAACTCTTAACTAATAATAATAATATCATTGTACTTTCCTTCTGAAGCTGTACTAATAGAAGTTGAAAATGATGGTGATGATGATGATATATGATGCTCTAGCAACTAGTTATTTATTATTAACTAATTCTTATTTTATTTTATTCAAATTCAATTAAATTTATATTTATTGAAGTTGGATGTATAATTATTATAAATAAATTATTACTATTATTTTTTTATACAAATGAAAAAGCCAACATCCCCTACTTCTTTTATAAAAAAAAAAATATGTAAACTAAACTACTTGTTATGTATGTTTTGGAATCATTATGTTTTTGGTTAATTTGATTTTAAAGAATGTTAAAAATTTATTTATCTCTTATTTCTATTGATTAATTTTATTGGAATTTTTACAACTTTTTTTTTAATTTAATTATAATGCAAAATTTCTGTTGAGAGGAAATTTTTTTACAAATAAATTTATTGCTTAGAATTATTTTACAAAGAAAACGCATACAATTGAATATTTAAATTATGTAAATGTAATGCTAAGATTTTTTTTATTAAAATTATTATTATTATTTATGAAATAAGGAATCAAATATTAAACGAAAATAAATTTAAACGAAATTATTATGAAAAGTAAAGAAAAAATAAAATTCATTTGGAATACATCGTCTCATTGCATATTTGTAGTTTTTTTATATATAAAACTAATACTTAAGAATCAATAGTTAATAGAATTTTAATGGTAACAACAATTATTATATGTTTCATATTTATTTAGATCCTTAATTTTTTTAGGTGATTATGGTACTTAATAATTATATTTAGATAAACGTAATTTTTAGTATTAAATAATGTTTAGAACAAAATGTGGCTAATGATAAAAACGATACCATTATCAAAAGGAAAACTTTTTCAAATTTAGTCCATTAAAACTTTCGTAATAGATACGAGAATGATTTTCACTGTGATTATTTTATCACCTATATAATATAATTTCGTTATCAATACAAAATCGTTTGGTTTATTGGATTATGATTGTTGGAAGAAAATGTTCAAATGAATTCTGAGATTACTTATATTTCGATAATCAGGCAACATTACTGAAATTGACAAGTGATTATGTTAGGCCCAGGTTGATACTTGGGTTTATAAAGAAATTATGATGTATACATGGGTTTTAAAGCACTGCTACATTTTCAGCAATGAAAATAGCAGGTTCGAAACTGCACAGGCTTTTTGTGGATGCATCTGTTAAAATTTCAATTGAGTTCTATATAAGGTACTCATTTACTAATTGGCTCGTCAGACTTTCGACGATATAGTTGAGCTAGAGGTAGTGAAGCATATACACTGTCTGGTAGGGCTTATCAATCTCATAGGGGTTTTCATGCAAATAGGATGGCTGATGGGCAATCGCAACAGACTTTTTATGGTAAATAAGATTGAGAATATGATATCTACCGTATACAGGGTAGCATATATGAGTTCTCTGCAAGGATGGGTCTTATCTCCTCTTCTTTGGAATATCGCCGTAAACCCATTACTCAGTGAACTAGATTCTCTGCTGTTTAAAACTGTCGCTTATGTCGATGATGTCGCGGTAGCTGTATCTGGGAAATAAATAAATATCTGGATACTATGTCACAATGCCTGCAAACTGCTCTAGACCTACTGAGTGTATGGAGCACAACCAGTGGCGTCAGTGTGAATCCAGGAAAAACTTGTTCTCTTCTCTAGAAGATACAAGATTCCACCATTCCCATTACCACGCCTAAATGGTGTTGAGTTGAAGATTATACTGGATTCTAAACTATCCTATCTCCAAAATACAAGTGCTATAGCTTCAAAGTCCGGTATCGCCCTATATATATGTAGGAAAGCTATTGGAACCTTTGAGAGGATTCTGAGCAGTTCGGCGCTGCTCATTACAGGAGCGTTACGTACATCCCCATCTAAACCCCTATTCGTTCTAATGAACTGCCTACCAGTGGACCTTATGGCCAAACAGATCGCCATCACGCCGGCGACTAGACTCAGAACTATAGGTGCATGGAGTGACAGAGAATACGGTCATGCGACCGTCTTAGGATTATTTAATGACATTCCTCGCAATATTGACTTTTGGACTGCTATACATTTTCTTGATAGAGGCTTCTCAGTGTCAATCTCGACTCCTCCTGAACTGAGGGACAGCTCAGTTGAGGTTTACACTGATGGATCCAAATCTGCTGATGCGGTTGGAGCGGCGTCTTCATTCCCGGATATAGGAAATGTATTTCCTTTAGATTGATCACTGCAGCATTCTTCTAGCAGAGATATCGGCCATAAAAAGAGCGGTAAACTGATTGATATACTACAGGATATTCGGTGTATATATCCAGATCTGTACGGACAGTCAAGCTGCGATTAAATCGCTCTCGGGTGTCTTTTCCACACCCAGGCTGGTACATAAATGCCGGATATCTCTAAACGAGATGGCGAGACATTCAAACCTGGAGTTAATCTGGGTCAGGGGTCATTCTGATTCTGCGGAAGAACTGGCCAAAAATGGTTCCCTTCTTCGACATGAAGATACCGCTCTCCTCCTGCAGATTTATAATACTGCGAAATCTATCGAGGATTACACAGGAGAGTGTCAAATCTGTCCATTTGCTCAATCTCGAGACAAATATGGCCCCATTATGATGGACCTCGGTCAAATCTCATTCTGAGACTACCAAGGCATCGGTTACGTATTCTGATATCCGTTGTCACGGGGCACTGGATTGCCGGTGCGCTTGCTAGGAAATTAGGGACCCCTTTTAACGACTTCTGTAGGAGTTGTCTTGTTGAAGAGGAAGAGGAGACAGTGGAGCACTTCCTATTTCACTGTCCGACTCAGGTTGGTTTGATTTGAACGTAGTTTCGAACATAATAGCTATACCACATGATCCAGTAGGGTATCACAACGGGAACAAATTTGGACCCATTGAGCTGTTCTATAACTGTTTGGATAGTTGCCCACTTAATCTAATCCATCCCACGAGAAATGAAGATTAGTATGTTCCTATATGTTTTGCAAAAATTTAACATCTCAGATTATTCTAATATTTTGTATAATACTTTGGGAAATCCCAAAATATTTTTTTGTGCCACTAAAGCATTAAATATTATCAATAGTAATGAGTGAAACCTATCCAATGATACCCAAAATATAATTTGCAATGGAAAATTTTCAAACTCTTTAAACTTTAAAACAATACTATTTGAAATAAAGTCATTGAAAATTTTACTAAAATTTTTATTTCGCTAGAATAAAAACTAATTTCAAAATATTTTTTTTTATTTTTGGAGGTATTTTAAAAATGGTCCAGCTCACGTAAATGAAATTATTGAGCCGAACTATTTTAGTAATTAGTTTAAAACATATCAAAATTTAGCCTTATTCAATTATTGTAAATTTTGGAATTTATTGTTTTATTATTTTTTGTTATCTTCTTAAATCGCAAAGCTAAAATCGACTTAAAACTAGCTCTATACGTATGGTATACACCTAAAAAGTATTTTCTGACGGAGGCCCCTAATAACGACAGGGTAACCACTTCAATGAACAAAGTCAATTTTTGAAGGAAGCTAACCCCGAAGAAAACAAATGTTAATCTATTAACTTCTTTTAATTTTTAAATATTGTACTAAAATTTTACAGTGATAGGTTAATTAATATTAGAGTTGTGACGTTCATGAACGAATCGATTCAATTGAACGAGTCAGTAAAATGAACGATGTTTATTCGTTCTTTATTTATGATTTATATCGTTCATTTTTGCATTACTTTTATATTTCTTTTGAAAAATTTGTGTTACTTTATGTATTTATTTTTTTAATACTTTTTCATAAATAATTTTTAAAAAGAATTTAAAAGTCTTGTAAGAAACAAATGAAACAATTGTTTCAGTTTCATCTGTTGTCTCTTCATTCAAATATTAATTGTTCAGACTCTGTTTCATTTTGTTGTCTATACATTCAAACACTCATCGTTTAGAGTAACGGTTCTCAAATAGGGGTCCATAAGGACATTCGTGGGTGGTCGCGAAAAGATCTTGAAAAATATTCTAGAATATAAAATATTACGTAGATGTATAAATTAAAATTCCCATGAAAGCACTTCATTCAAAAAGGAATGATATCTTTATTCAAAACATCTTTAAGCTAAAGACAAAAGTAAAGATTTTTACTGCTAAAAACTGAAGAAGAACCCCGAGTTTCGATTAAAATTATTATGTTTTATTAATAATCAAATGGAGAAAGTGAAAGAAAGAAACAATATAAAGAAAATTACGATGTAACAGTGAAAACTTTTAATTAAAAAGATAAATAGTTTACTTTAATTTAATTAAAGTACAAATTTTTCACATGAAACCTTTTTTTCATTTTTTGTAAATTTGTTACGGACCGCTTTGTTGGCGAGGTTTCCAACTAGCTCTAGGGCACATTATCTCTGGGAAGGTCCCAAACCTTCCTCACCAGCCTCTTATCCGCACACTAAAATTTGAACAAAATACAACAACTAAACAGAAGCTACAACAACTATACCACACGAAGAATTTTCGAGACAGCTGATCGTCTATTTTACCCTTCCAACCATGTCATAGATTCATCCGCAATATCCCTCTTCTATGACCCAATAACCACTCGGCCTATTTCTCCACTTACCACTCCATCATTACCTTAAATTTCCGCTAAACTAAATAAACATTATAAATTTAGAATAAAAATTACATATTTTATTTATAAATTCAATTTAAAGAAAATAAAAAATAATAATAACAAAAATAATTTCTATAAATATACATCCTATTATTATTTCTATTTTTCAGTTAACTTTATTTTTTCCAATTTTTTTTTCTATATATTTAAAGGAGCCCCCTGAAATATTTCTCTATCCCATTTACTTCCGGAGCTAGGTTAAATAACTTCCAAAAATCAATTCCTATATAAAGAGAATAGCCACCGATGAAATGAAACGTCGGAAAAGTTCTTGTGTGTTAATTCTGTGTGATTTATCATAACTAACCTAATTTGGGAAATGAAATAGGGTTAAAATTAAATTAGAAATAAAAAAAAAACATTTGTTATAAAGTGAGTTACTGTTATTGGATAAATTTCTTAATTTTTGTGGTGATAGACTTTATGTGAGATTATCTGTCGGTAGGGACAAAA
>MINK01174445.1:0-11412 GCA_001735545.1 Phormia regina
CCTTAAAACATTCTGAGTTTATTTTTGCAGCAAATTTTTTTTTTTTTTTTTTTTTTTTCAAACAACATTTTAATTCTGTATGAGACGGGTAGAAGAATATACCAAGTATAAACTAGTGATATAAAAAAACATAATTTAAAACGAGAGATAATTATCTTAAGAGACATTAATTCAAATTTAATCATATTCTATTCCAGATGAGATCCATTTTTAGAAATTCTGTAGAATTAAAAATTTTTGTTACCAATTATTACGAAAATTTTCATAACAAATAATAGAAAATATGTTTGAATATAATTTAATTTATTACAAAATTATATTTAAGAATTTAATTAATTTAAATGGATTTCATTGAGAACAAAAAGTTTAAATTCCGACCCCATAGTAATGTGGTTTAAAAATTAAGAAAAAAAAGTTGTTAATGAAACATGTCCACATTTTTATGAATATTATTTTATTAATCGATGATGTTTTTTTTATATTTAATTACCTTATAATAATAAAACAAAAAACGGCATATAAATTAATTTAATTTACCACAACTCGATGATTCAATAAAACCCATATGCGCGTGTCAATATGAAAGTTATAGTAAAAAAATACAACAACATATTGTTTTTTATAATTTTTTTTATGCAACAAATTAAATTTATAAAAAAAAGACAAATAAAAAATAGAACGACAACTGACAGATTTCAACTGGGTGGTTTTGGTTGCAAATGGACAGAGAAAAAAAAACAAACGTCAGCTGATGAAGAAGAAAACATTTCAAATTACATCAGTACAAAACATGGCTGAAATGCAATGTAGATTAAAAACATACAGGTCGACATGGTCTATGTAGCAAAATAGTTAAAAAACCACAAGCAGCAATAGTAAAAGCAAGAATAACTTGCAACAGCAATAACAAAATAACAAGCTGTAAAGGACAATCAGTGAGGATGAAGGAAAACAAAAGTAGTTGTTGTAGGCAAAAAAAAGTAAACAATTGCTGCAACATTACAAACCAAAAATAAACACACACAATTACAATAAACCATACAATTACAAGTTGTAGCAACATATATACTTGTTGTACATACATATAGTTCATATGTATATGTATATACATATGTACATATATTTGTATGTATGTGTGTTAGTTAGCTGAAAATTGATGGTTTTATTTTATGGAAACACTGGGAACTATAGCTTTTCTCCCATAACAACAGAAAGAAAAAAAAATAATAATATAGGTCGCCAAGACCACAATTGCCGCATGGTCATGTCATTTACTAATGCGTAAACAAATTAACAATTTTACGCTTCTTTTGTTGAGTTCAACCCAATGCCAACCGACAGCCACACTGTTAAACTAAAAATACAAACATAAATTACATGCCACCAATACAAAAACAAAATAAATGAAAAACACTTTTACAATAACAACAACAGCAGCAGCAAAATACCTGTTTATTGAACACATTGATTTGTGGCAAAAGTTTTAGTAAAGGTGGACAAAAAAAAATAAAAAAAAAAAATGAAAACATAAAGATGACAAATAGGGTCAAAGGATAACAAAAAGTGTTAGGAAATAGGCGCCATTTAGAAATTGTTAAAGGACACTGTTATCAATAAATATTGAGGAATAAACCAAGTGCAGTATACAAAGTTCTTCGTTGAAATAATCTGCATTAAACATGATGCAATATGAAATATACACACAAGATATATAAATTTAAATTCAAGTGTTTTTCATAGTCCTTTTTTTGGTATTAATAATAATAATTAGTTGGTAGTAAAAACAGTTAAACTATCTTCAAAATTATAATTCAGGTCGACAAAGAAATTGACCTTTAAATTGAGAATGTTTATGTTCATCCTCAAAGAAACTGTTTTCATTTCTTTATTTTCATCTACGCACACACAGTGGTTACAAAACGCTTTTGTTTTTTGAAATAAAAAAAAAAAATTGACATGGTCAGAGCTGAGGTGTTTTCGAGTAGATTTGAAGGGGTACAGGTTCCTAGCAGAGATAGAAGCCGATTGACTGCAAGTCGGTTTTGCGCCGCAGCCATGTAATATTCTACTTTCGCCTCCGTTTTTATCGGCTCAGAATCAGCTGCCGAAATTTTAAAATGTATATTCATATTTAACAAGAAACATATTTTTCCTATTCGAATAAATTAATGTAGTGGCTCTATTTAATTTTACTTAAACATGCTAAATTTATTATAATAAAAAATAAGGATAATCGAACGTATAAAAGTGAATAATTAATTAATAAATAATAAAATCGTCACTTCTATTTCAATTACTTCAAGTTTTTTGAGGATAGGTATTAAATCCCAGACGAATATTTAAATATTTAGCCGCCGCCGAATTAGTTTGATTTGCGTCGATTAAACAATGTTACGCTGCCGCCTAAAATTTTGCTTCGGCTTGTTTCTCTGGTTCCTAGCAGGTCAGAAGTTGAAGTTGCGATTGTAGAAGTTACGATTTTTTAAACTTTTACATACTCGAATTTTACAGCCTGTAGATTATATTGTGTTATCACAGGGTGACTATAGGATGATTTTTCTGAAAGCTTAAGACCTCCTCTGCAACTATTCCATACAATTTCATTTAGTCCGAGCAGTAGTTTTGGAGATACAGTTTATTACCAAAAACGTTTTCAGTAATGTATTTGAGGTCAATTTTCAAAAAAATAGCAAAAATATTTGAAAGAATATAATTCTTAAATATTGGAGAAAAATTATATTTAAATATCTGTAGTTAATGGTTCCATTTAAAATGTTTACTTTTAAATACTTTTTATATAAAATACATACATCGAAAGTTGGTTATTTTTTCACTTTTTTAAAAATTAAAAAAAAAAAAATTAACTTTGACAGCTCTGACCAACTTGATGATTTTAATTACTATTGACACATAATTTTGTCTACTTTTATTCTAAAGTTCATAATTTTAATTATCGTACTTTTAATATATTTTATGTACACGACTTAAACATTACTTTCGCATAACTTGTCAATCTTAGATAGAGTCCAAGATCTATAACGTTAGAAATATTTCAATAAAATTTTAGATGATCAAAGTTGAGCTGCTTCAGAGTTTAATAAAGGAAATACAAATACTTAGCGTTTCAGGGGAGAGTATGTGGCCCTCCAAAGTTGGGTATCTCAGATATGTATTTAATTTTTAAAAAAACAAAATTTATTAATGATGACAGAAAAGAAATTTTATATAAATGGCCCTTGTATATATCTCAATTTTGGTGATTTCAAAATAATTATATACCTGAGATGGCTAACTTTAGAATGCCACCCACTAACCTTCTGACCCGCCAAAACAATTTAAAAATACTTCAACTTTTATCATGTGAAATTTTGTTGAGATATCACCAAAATAATTAGATCGAAAATGGCGAAAAAATTATATGATAAATAAAAAATTCCATTTTATAGCTAGATCAGGTTTGATAAGAGGACAAATGATAATTTATAATCGTTTATATTTCTTAGCAAAATTAAATAAAATAAACTAATAATTTATAGCTAAACCCTAGCAGATGTAAAAAATCTCATGTTAACACAAGATGATTAGTTCTTCTTCTAAAATTTGTTCATACATTTCAATACTATTCGACCAATAGTTTCGGAAATACAGATTTATTATCATAAAATTTTTATGTTTGACTCCACTGTGTGGTGTCTGCCAAACAACTGTAAGTTTTGTAACAATTTCATTAAGTACTTTTATGTGTAATCATGTAAAAACACACCAAACAATTAAGTCTACTTACTGTTTAGTTATAACCAAATATAGCATGATTGTAATAATCATGTAAATAAATTTCTTCTCAGTATACATTTTACGACTTTGTTTCTATTTCTATTTCTGTTTGTTTTTTTTTCGATTTTCTCTAGCACCATAATGAGCGGTCAACGCTGTCCAAATGACAATCAAATTAAGGAACAAATTGTAATTATAACGGGTGGCAATACAGGCATTGGCTATGAAATAGCCAAAGCTTTGGCAGGACGAGGAGGACGTATTATATTGGCCTGTCGCAATATGCAGGCTGGTGAAAAGGCTGCTAATGTCATTAAACGTGAACTGGGCTGTCGTGTTGTTGCAACAACGACACCAACACAAACACCACAAAATGACAACACTACAAGGACAGCAGCAGGAGAAGCAACAACGACCGCCAACATAAATGACAAGTTCTTTGTAGAAGTACGTTACTTGGATTTACGTTCCTTTGATAGTGTTCATCGTTTTGCACGCAATATAATGACAGAATTTGAAAGAGTCGATATACTAATAAACAATGCTGGTGTCATATTCGAGGCAACTAACACTACAACAACTGATGGCTTTGAACAGCACTTACAAGTCAATTATATGTCACATTTCTTACTCTCACACCTGCTGATGGGTCATTTACGTAAGTCGGCAAATGGACGCATTATAAATGTATCGGCTCATGCACATGCTGCTGCTAAAATGGATTTTGATGATCCATTAAATGTGGGCACTTGGGCTGTAAAGTTTCATGCACGCGATGCTTTTGCTCATTCAAAATTGGCTATAATTTTGGCAACACGTTGGATGGCCAGGGAATTGAAAGGTGAGCGTAAAAAGTAAAATGTTTTTTGTAATAGAATTTGGAAGAGAAAATGTAATATAAAGTGGTGGTGTTTTATTGGATTGAAAGGTTTCTTTCTTTTTTTAATTACATTTAAAATTCTTTAAAAAATCTTTTAATTTATTTTCCTTTTTTTTATTGTTTACCTTTAACTTTAGTTCTTTGTATGAGTGTATGTGTAAATTATTTAAAAATGTAGAAGTAAAGAATTTTATAATTGAATTGTTAATAAGCAAAAATTTAAATAACATTTCATATTTAAATAAAATTTCATTTTCTTTATTTTTCTTTTTCGCTTTACTTTTATGTAGAAACTTCAATCACCGTAAATTGTTGTACACCTGGTTTAGTACGTGGCACCTCACATTTGAGAAAGTAAGTAATTGTTTTCATATCCGCTTTGTTGTTTTTATGTATATATTTTTTTCATTGTTACTATTTATGTATTGTTGTTATTGTTTAATTTGCATACAACTACATTTTTATTTATACTTCATTTAAAATTTTATTCATACATATGTGAGTGTGAGAGAACTTTAACACATTCATACACATACATACATATAAACTTTGTTTTATTAAATTGCTTTTAATATTTCTTTCTAACAAATACTGTATTTATTTGAATTAAAGGATCATTAGGGTAGTGTAGTTTAATAAAATTTTTAATAAATAGTTATGGAGTTTAAGTCAAGCGATTAAAAAAAAAATACTTATCCGAGATGGTCCATTTGGGTGGGCCAGCCATTACTCCTTTGACACTCTGAACATGTATTATTTTGTTGAGATATCTCCAATGCACAGTGGGACAGAATTGTAGGCTTTTGGAAATAAGTCTGTAACTTCTGATCGGCTGAATGAATTTCCTTGAAATTTGTCATAGGCGAAGCAGATTAACGTAGAATGTTAAGTTTGGAGAAAAGACCCAACAGTTCTCTCAGAGGCGCGCATAGGTTATCTATGAGATAAAAAATGTGTAATTGTTTGCCAAATTTTTGGAAATAGATCTGTAACTTGTGATCGATTGCTCAAATATCCCTGAAATTTGGTATAGGAATAGCAAAGGAGTCTACAATGATATGTTTAGAAAATGGATCTAATAGATCTCTCAGGGGCAAAGTTAAGAGAGCTCAAATTAGGTTACCTCTGACATAAACAATTTTTAATCGTTTGCCAAATTTTTTCCTCCGAATTCAATTAGTTTTATAAATTATTATAGGTCCTGATAATACCTATAAAAACATGCTTGCATGTTCCATTTATCTCTTCTAGTTTTTGCGTTTAAATTTTTAAGTATATCAATTTAGCATTTTTTTCGTATATAATCTAGTATTTCCGACAGATTTTACTAGTTAACTAGTTAAAGAACAAAATTATCTATTAAATAAAAAAAAAAAAAAATTGAAATCGATATCTTTATCGAGTTCACAAATAAATGATTTTGAATTTTAAAATTGCAAAAATTTTGATTTTTTATAATTTTTCTTAGCGAAAAATTGTGTAAACGCTTTTTTTTCTTTAATATACAATTTGCTTTCATAACATGTAATTACTTTAATTACTTTTTTACTTCAATGAATGGTATCTTTTAGACATGACTTTAAAATAAAAAAAGCTCAATAAATCAAATGGTTAAAGTACACATCCTTACGGATCTGAACCATTTTTAATGAAATTTTTGACTTTAGTCTATATATTTTGTAAAATTCGCCAACTTGAATCGGCAAGCGGAATATAATTTGAGAATTTTCCGAATTCGGAAAAATTCGCATTTTGTAAACCAAAATATGAAAAAACCCATTTGTGTTATTTTCGTTGCTTGTTTTTGGTCATTATGAGAACACTGTTACAAAAATCTTAAATTTATTTTTTTACTTTCTCATTTTATACGATAAAGTCTTTAATCAAGAAAAATTTTCGTTAAAATATCTTTTGTAGCTAAGATTTTATTACTTCTAAAATATTTATAGATTCTCAAAAAAACATTTTTTTTAACAATTATTTTACTTCATTCAAAAAATCAGAAAAATTATAGACTCGATTTTCCTCATCTAAATTATATTGCTCGTTATATGGAAAAAGTTTGAAATCAATATATTTTATGGAACTGAAACTATGGCACTTTAAAGTTTAATAAGTCACTATAATTTACGCAAATGCAATCAGCCGATTAAATGTTACAGGTTAGTTTCCAAAACTTTTCGAATCTGTCCCACTATGCATTTGAGATATCTTAACAAATTTTCACATGTTCAGAGTTGAGGTTTTTTTTGAGTTGATTTAAAAGATAATTGCTTCCTAGCATGTCAGGTGGATAATGGCCCTTCAAAGATGGCCTTCTCGAGGATGTATTATTATTTTCTTTTTTTTTTTTAATTGTCAAAAATGTATTTATTATATGACAAAATAGAGTTTTTATTTAAATAGTCCTTCTAAATCTTTTCGAAAATACGCTTTCATGTGTAAGTTATCTCATTTGGTCCCGGAGATATTGAAGTTAAAATATTTTTTTCTTTTCTTTAAAAATGTATGAAAAATAACAAAATTTGTTTTGAGGAGGCCAAGTTTCTATTAAGTTTTAAGCAAAAGTAAAAGCTTCTTGTACAAGTATTTGGTATCTAAGAAAATGCTGGAATATACAGATTGATAATTTATAAAAAAAAGCTACGGGAATATAATTTGATCGCAAAATTTTACAAAAGACTCGAAAATTTTAATTTTTATGTTTTATTTTTCTTTAATAAAATTAATATTTAAGATTTAACAAAATGTTTAAGGAAATGTAATATTGTATCAAAATTTCAGTATAATATGTATAAACTTGTCTTAAAATCAAAGAATTAAAAAAATTCCCACTTTTTTATAAAAATACCCAAAAATGTGTGTCCATATAAAACATGTTTAAAAAATTTACTATTTTTCATTGATTGGTCACCCTGTTTTTACAAGAGGCGTTCATCAGAAAATACATTTTGGGTGCTTACCTTACATATGGAGATATATAATTAAAATAGTCTTAATTCGATCCCAGTTAAACAATTTGAGAAAAATAATTAAAAACAAAAATACATAATTTAGATAGGGCTTGTGGGTAGACCTATAACTCTAACTCTTCGGGATTTAATTTAAGTGGATTTGTATTAAGTGTTCTTTTTAATACATTAAAAAAAATGATCAAGCTTAGAACAAAAAAACTAATTTTATCACTTAAATAAATATTAGAACGTTTCTGAAAAAATTAAAATTTTTTAAGTTTTAACTTGAGATTTATATAACTTTTCAAGGGATGCATATATTTATATGATTGTGGCAGCAACAATATTTAGAATTTTGTAAACAATTTGGTAATTATTAATATTAATCAATACATTTAACAAAATTTTTGGTAGATATTTTGAAAGGCTATTTACATATAAACCCTCGCGAAAGGCTAGTCATCTTGTCGCGATACGAGGACTTATGTGCAAGGAGTTCTTTTTTGTCATAACATTAATAAATTTTTAGCGTGAAAAAAAGAAGAAATTACTTACCAGAGATGACCAACTTTGGAGAATCACCCACTATCACCCTGACTTGCTAGAAATCTTTCCCCCACCAAATCAACTCATAAACACCTCAACTCTCCACATGTGAAAGTTTGTATCGTTATCTCCAAGGGTTAACAAGTTACAGAGTCATATACAAAAATAATAATAAATTATAATTTTGCAACCACTGTGCAGCCCTGATCATTAACAATGTCAAGGGTTATCGTTAAATTTTTTTCAAGTGTCCAAAAATATATAAAACTTTGAACAAAATAACTCACCATTTCCCCTCATATTTTGTATGAAAATTTTATGTTTTTATGGCAACATGGAAATGCATTCAATGTATGTTTTTGTTGTTAACACAAACACTTATGCATATACATACATTTGAAGAGTATGTTTGCGTAAGAGGAGCAAGTAAATATGTTTATGGATGAAATATTAGTTCATCCTTTATGTTGTTTCTGTAACAGTTGTTGTTGTTGTTTAAAACACTTAAAAATTTTGATTCATTTTTATGCTGTCTTTTTTTCAAGTTGGTTGTTGGAAAATTTAAATTTTTTCGGTTAGTTTTACACCGTTGTAAAAAAGGAAAAAAACATTAAAAGTCAAAAAATTGATACAATTAAGAAAATAATACATAAACAATTTCAAGTTATTTAACATATGGTTAAAAAAATTATTTATTTAAGTTAATTTTTTTATTTTATATTACTTTTTTTATTTTATTTTAGCAATTTTTAACAGTTAATTTTAAGCACTTTTAACTATAGTTTTAAAATTGGTAAAACATATCATTTCATCTAAAATTTTATTTTCCCTATGGTAAAGGAGGGGAAAAATAATAAAGAGAGCAAATTTGTTCCCTATTTTTGTTTTTTTAATTCTGAAAACAGTTCATCCAACTGTAGTTCAAGTTATATTTTTTATTGTTTCAAATAATTTTTATTATAGCTAAAGTTTTCTTTATGTTAGTGTTAGAAATCTACACAGCAAAATACGCAGCATACACTCATACACACACACATACATTTCAAATTATACTTGTATTGTATGATGTTTTCTATACAAAATATTACATACTTGCATACATAAACAATGTATATAATTGAGGGAACAATGTTAAATTACAAAAGTTTACAGAGTTTTAATATCAACACATGCATATAATAAAATTTTAAATATACATACGTATGTATGTGTTAACATATTTACTATATACTATGTGTAAGCAAATGAATGATACCACTGAATGCGTATGAGTATTATATGAATTATTAACTTGTTGTTTTTCATACACTAAAGGGTGATACTCTATAACAGTTTGCTAATAAAGTTCATGAACACAATTTAGTTTTGTTAATGTTTTTGTATGAAAAATTATATTTATATTTAAGTTTTCTAAATGTAATGATTTAAAAAGACAGAACTAAATAAAAAACCTGTGCCACGAAATTTATTAGTCAATGTAGTTGGGATCATATTGATGAAGAGACAATACTATGACTAAAGACTTTACTTGTTTTTCAAATTTCATTTTATTGACTAAAATATTTTTCATTTTTTCATATTTTTTTTTAACTCTAGTCCAGCGAAGCCATCTGGCCTATCCGCAGGATATACAACCTCAACTAGAGTTTTCGATATATTAAATATATTCTCGAATAAATTGAAAAATATATTTAAGTCTATAATATCGACTATACTATAGTCCTGAATAAAACATACTGACAAAAGTTTTAATTAAAGTCTTGACTACAGCCTTGATTCTAATCCTTACTATAGTTAAGACTAAAGACAGGACTATAATCAAGGACTTTAGTACACACTGTATAGTTAAAACTATAATCAGACTATTATCAGATCACAGTAAAAACTATAGTCAGACAATAACAAAGATTATAGTCAGATTTAGCCAAGGCTATGGTCAACGCTACAGTCAAGGTTATAGCCAAATCTATAGTAAAGACTTTAGTCAGGACTATAGTAAGGGCTATAGCAGACTATAGTCAGGGCTATTGTAACTATAGTCAGGACTATTGTAAAGACAATAGTTAGGATTATAGTCAAGACTGTAGTCAGGATTATTATTAGTAAAAATTATAGTCAGACTATAGTAAAAACTATATTCAGATGACTTTAGTAAACCCACCCCTCTCATATTCAGATATTTATGCCAAGACATATCTGGACAGAATGTATCATCCCAAGACTATATTGTTCAGAATTCATAGTCGGAGGACCTGTATAAGTCAAACTTAAAACTANNNAGACTATAGTCAGGATTATTATTAAGACTATACTTTGGATTATAGTAAAAACTATAGTAAGATTATTGTCAAGACTATAGTCAGGACTATAGTAAAGGCAATAGTCAGGACTATAGCTAAGACTGT
The DNA here is from genome assembly GCA_001735545.1 of Phormia regina. Taxonomy (NCBI): domain Eukaryota; kingdom Metazoa; phylum Arthropoda; class Insecta; order Diptera; family Calliphoridae; genus Phormia; species Phormia regina. The sequence goes on from MINK01174445.1 coordinate 10,560, forward strand.
AGTCAGAACTATAGTATAGGCTATAGTCAGAATTATAGTCAAGACTATAGTCAGGATCATTATTAGTAAAAACTATAGTCAGACTATAGCAGAAACTATTGTCATATTATTGTCAAGACTATAGTCAGAATTATAGTCAAAACTATAGTCGGAATTATAGCCAAGACTATAGTCAAACTTATAGTAAAAGCTATAGTCAATACTATAGCCAAACCTATAGTTACAGTCAGCACTGTAAAGAAACTATAGTCTGGTTCAAAGTAAAGACCTCAGTCAGTACTAAAGAACTAAGGAAAAGAAGGCGCACATCAAACTTGAGGATGTAAATATACATATTAAAATAGATTTTTGTCCTACGGTGGTTGGACAAAATTAGATATTAATATTTAGATTTTAATACTTATTGTTAGTTCATGTACAATTACAGAAGATTCTATAAATAAAGTATGTAATGTAAAAAAAAGAACTAAGGATAATAAAATATTCAGGACTATAGCCAGAATTATTAGCAGTAATGTAGACATAACCATAGCAAGACTATGAAGAAGACTAAAGTCATGATTATAGTAAAGCTTGCAGTCAGGAATATAGTAAATACTATACTCCGGACTATAGAACAAATTATAGTCAGGTCTCTCAAGTTAATATATAAAATGAATTGTCTTTTTATCATGTTGAAATTGTGTTACTTTTTAAATTTTTTTTATATAGATAACATATTAATTATTTCTCCATCATTTAATTATGTTTATAATTAAAATAAATTCCATTTGGGTTTTAAAATCTTTTCACAAATAATCATTCCCAATTTGAGCGAAAACCCCATTAGTAAACAAACTTTTTAACTAAATTT
>MINK01174446.1:4566-17209 GCA_001735545.1 Phormia regina
ATGACAACACAATGTTAAAATCATAGCTTTTTCAGTTCTTTTTTTGCTGGGATGTATTTTGATAATAAAAAATTTAATATACCAAATATTTACACGTTTTTTTTTGCGTAGTTTCAGTGCTTTATAAAACTTAAAAGTTGAAAACGCTGTTTTCTGACAGTTGAGTTAAATTGTTTAAAATATGCCAATAACTAAAAATATAGTTGTGTTTGTGTGAGATAGACTTACACTTTAATTTATTAAAATTAAAGTAAAAATTGTAATTATCATTCCACCCATTTTATTTTAAAACATTAATATTGAAGATATTGATTACCAAACAATTAATTTCCATAATTTTTTACAGTGCATTAAATGAAAGATCGTAAGAATACGTGTGAACTCAGCCAGTATAATTGTGCTCTGAAATTGAAATTCTCAGTTTAAAACATATATCATTTAAGTATGAAGAAAACTATTTTTGTTATAATACTTTTCATTTTGTAACTGAATTTCCTTTATGAAAGTATGGAAAGTTATTACAAGAGTCCTTTATAATTTTTTTTCTTTTTTTTTTTTTTTTTGTGCTTTTTTTAAAATATCAGTTTTAAATATTTGTTTTTTTTATTTTTAATAATTTGTTAGTTTATTTTGAAAATTTTAAAATTTTTCTGAAAATAATGTTTTTTTTTTTTTTTTTTTTTTTTGGTCTTTTAAAAAAAAAAAAAAAATAAATTGTATCTTTATACAAAGTACTACTTAAAAAATAAATTATTAACGNNNAATCGTTACATCAATTTTTAATATTATTACTTCTAGATACATTTATATATACATTCATACATCTTTCAAATATTGCGAATTTATTTTTATTTTTTTGGTGCATTTTTAAAAAAACTGTATTTTTTATACCTAATTCATACTATTTTAATTCTTGGTTGTTATTTTATAACTTAAACTTTATTTATTTATTATTATTTTAAATTAGTAAACCTCGGAATGTAGTTTAAAACAAGAAAAAAAAACTCACTTCTTGAAAACACGAAAACATAATATATGTATATTGTTGTTGTATGAATTAGTTTTTCTTTTTCTCTTATAAATATTTACTTGTTAATCCATGCTTTTGAAGATTTGAAAAACTGAGACAACCTTTCATATACCTTTCATAATATCATGTTTATAAATATAAATCTGTTTTAAATCTTAAACACAGGCTTCAACAAATTTTAAATGAGTATTTACCATCATCTCAGTTACTATTGAACGTAGTCCTCTTTTAAAAACGGGATTTTTAAGCATATTTCTGATCTTTCTGAATAGCGAAATTCTAGAACCAACTTATTAGATTTATTATTGTTGAAAATCGTTCCTTATTTTTTCAGCAGCAATTTTTGTTCTGCGACTTTTTCAAAATTACCGTTATTTTTAGGTTATTGAAGAAAATCAAAATTTTGACCTTAAAATTTTTAGAATTCGACCAACTGATGTTTGGATGTTTGAATATACTTTTCCGAAATCGTGTGAAAAGTAACCGAAAATTTTGCAAAAATAATCTTAAAAACAAAAACATTGATACAAAGATAAACAACAAAAAACAACAACATTGCATATATAAATAAGAGCAAATGTTGTATAAGATGTGGGCGGTAATGTGGGCGAACCACGCCTATTTTTGTTTTCGTATTCACATTTCACATTTTAAAGAAATATGTATGTGTGTATATTTTTCATTTCTAAAATTAATACCATAGATTAATGACATAGATGTGAAACTTATAAAAAAAACTGAATTAAACAAAAAGACTCAAAAACACATTCCTTGACTTATGTCGTTTTAACAATCGATCATTATATCTATGTTATAATCTATAATTAATACTTTTAAGATAAATGGAAAGAAACTTCTATCAAATATTACGAATTTTTAAAAAATTTATTAAAGACACGCACATATATATATATTTATATATATATATCCAGGGCCAAAAAACATACCATTGTCAATTTTAGTAAAAATAACTATCCGTTTATTTAAATAATGCACTATAATGACTTGAATGTTATACCGTTGAAATCACATAAGCCGGTTGATTAACTATTAAAGATCTAAAAGTGGTGCTTTAAAGATCACATTCCTATTTCAGATGTTATATAGTGAATTTCTAACATTTTCCTGTAAAAAATGCGACCGTCACTCCAATCACCGCAGATGTTTTTGACTTTGAATTAATTATATTATTATATTGAATGGCAGAGACCTATATTTCAGCTCCAATTTGTGTCGCAGCATTAAATATTAACAATATAGTATTGGCCACAATAATCAATCCGAAAATGGAAGATTTTCTACCCAGACTCACTAATCAATTCTAATTTAAAAACGTAAATAATGGCTTTATTTCATACAAGAATCGAAAAAATATAAACTTGTTTTGCTCTCCGACGAAAAACGACAAAACTTATATATACTCTCTTATATTACATTTTATATTTACACACTTAATATTTACACTTGTGGTGTATGTTGTGTTAATATTTTTCATTTTAAATTAATACCATAGATTAATCCCATAGGATGTGAGAACTTATAAAAAAATAAAAACTGAATTAAACAAAAAAGACCTCAAAAAACAACCAAGAATATATTTCTTATTAAAATGTTTGTCTTAAGAGCTTTTTTACAATCACGTACTGATTTTTTTTAATGAGCAGATAACTGATATCGATTTCCGTTATAATCAGCTATAAAACTCGAGAACAGTTTACATAAAAAAGTAACTCTTTGATTCGTAATTATTAAGATTTTAAAGTTCCATTACTTCACTTATTATTTAAAAGGAAAAAAAATATTTGCTCTATATATATATATATATATATATATGTAGGTACATATGTATGAGTATTTTTACTTAAGTGTGAATGAACTCATGACTCGAGTTTAGCATGCGGAACTCCATTTTCTCTTTTTTTTTTTGGTTAATTTTGTGATATAATTTTTTTTAACAACTAAAATTTTTACCTAAGCGTTTTAAATAAATATATTTTTCTTTTCATCAACTAATCATATATTGTGAAATGAAATTTCCTATTGACATAAATTAATTTTCCTACATTTATTTTATGAACGGCGATTGTTCACATAATTAACAAAAAATAATATTTAATAACTGCAATAAATTATTAAAAAAACCTATACAAATAGCTAAAAGAAAATGTTGCATTCTAAAAACAAAAAAAAAATTGTAAAAAAAAAACTTAATGAAATATTATATATTTACTTCAATTGGTACAAATTATAAAAAAAAGAAAGAAATCTAAAAAATAATATTTATACATACACTTAACTAAAAATATAAATATTTTTTTATTAATTGTCAAGCTCTTTCTGATAATAAATAGCATTAAATATGAAATAAATAAAAAAGAAAGAAAATTTATATATAAATAATAAAAATCTAAATAAAAATATTAGCATTATTAATTTAAAATAAATAACAAATAAGCTACCATTTATTTAATTTATTGAAATAAAATAAAATATTGAAATAATAATAATAAAAAGAAAATAATTTATAATATAATAATATAAAATATATTTAAAATAAATAAAATGCGTATTGCAAAACTCACAGCTTTAAATAATTGTAATTTAAATTAAATGAAAAAAAAAAAGAACAGAACAGAAAATTAAACAAAACTCGAAAAACTAATGAAATTAATATTAATAATATTTAGTTTTTATTAATAATATATAAATAATATATAATATATTTTCTCCTCATCAATTATTTAGTTCATATAAAATTAATATTTATAATAAAAGAAAAACATCAAATAAAATAAATTAATATAAACATAATGATAATCATTTAATCAGGCTTTCATAATACATAATAATTGTTATATTAAAATAATCTTTACATAAAATAAAACAATAGTGTTGCCATGTTTAATAATACATGTTTAAATATGATTTAATTGAACATAATTCTGTGGAATATCTAAACAGATATTGTTATGGCAACACTAGGGTGGTACTTATTTATAAATAGTTTTCAAAATATTAAGAAATAATAATTTTGTACATATATATACGATTTTTTACGTTAAATGCTGTTTGTCTGTCAGCTTGAGCTGTCATTTTTTTTTTTTTTTTTGGTTTAAAATTTATATGAAAATTTTAGTTTTACATTTCAGTTATTTTTTTTTAAATAATTGCAGACAAATTCTGTAACTTTTTAAGAAAAACTTTTCTATTAGATAATGCTTCTATTGGCTTTGATGTCGCTCATTGAACCAGGCAGTTTTTTAAAATTCAATTTATCTTTTCAAAATGTTACGTGTGGACCAATAATAAATATTTAAACACAAAGCTAAGCAATAATGTCTAACAAAAGTTGTCAAAAGTGATTGTTCCTCTTTTAAATGTTTTACTTAAAAAAAAAATGCAAAATTAATTAAATTTGCTTAAAAATTCAAATAAAAATTAAAAACAGCGAAAATTTAAAATTGTTCGTTGGAAAAAGGCTATTTTGAATTTAAATTTCTCATGTACGTTTCAGATTGTTCAATAACGGTACTTTATTCCTTATGTTAGAGCTCATTTACATTGAGGTTTATGGCTGCGTTTTTTTTTACAATATTTTGTTTTAAAGTTGCTTCGAAATCCCTTCTACATTTACACATATAAATTTCTTCAATCTTTCAAAATTTTCAATATTATATGTCAATAAGTACCATCCTAATGTTTACACATTACTTTTAGTCTCATTACAAAAAAAATAAATAATAATAAACAAATATTTAGCTCAATTGTAAAATAAATTTGAAATCTTTTTGGTTGAACTTTTAAACATAATCTAATCAATTGTTTTGATTCTATTTAATCAAAAGAACTAAAATTTATTAAAATTTTATAAATTCTCAAAGAATATTAACAAATTTTCGTACCAGTGTTTCCAGGCATTTTCGAATCTCAGGTTTTTGAGATTTTTTAGGTTATGTAAATTCTAAAATTTAAAATAAAATTGTTTCCTTCATTCATCAAATGTTTATAATTCTCAATAAGTTAACAATTAATATTCAATCTTATTTTTTTTGTAAAATAAGAATAGCTGGTTTGGAAATATCTTTTAATAAATTTTACTTGTAAGACAAAATCCACTAATTGAAAATTTTGGTAGTTAAACTGACAAGGCGAATTTATTCAATAATTAATTATTGAATTCGCCTTTTAAACTACAATTAAATTCCCTTTGCTTTTTTAAATTCCCAACCAGTGCTGTAAACGTGTGTTGTTATTCTAAAGCAAATTAGTAATTTTAATTAAAAAAATAAAAACATATTTATACATGTTGTGTAATTTTTAATTCAATTCTAATTTATAATCAAAACTTTTTTACAAAAAAAAATAAAAAATTCTAAATAATTTAAATTAAAGAAAAAAAACTAAAATAAAATAAATATATATTTATTACTATTAAATAGTTATTGTTATTTTGTTATTGTAAATAAGTAAAAAATCACTTGAAAAATTGGTTGTTGCATTTTATTTTTCTCGAAAAATATAAAAAAAAACATTTCTTAATTACATTCATTTAGATCATAATTAAGATTATCATTAAAAAAAAATTGAATTTTATTTTTAAATAAATTAAATCGAAAGCATTTTTATAATAAAGAGAAACCAACAAAAAAAAAAAACAAATTAAAAACAAAAATCCACAAACAAATTTGCACCATAATAAATTTAATAAAAGTAAATTATTTAATAAATAAAATCAGCTTCAAGGCAACAGGAAATCATTAAAAAATAAATATTTTTTTTCAATAAAACAAAAAAATTACTTCTAAAAGAAAAATTATGTAATAAAAAAAAATAAATAAAAAATCTACAAAATGAAAAAAAAAACATGCTAATAGAATTGAAAAATTAAATAAATCAAATAAAACAATAAGCATTTGAAGAACTTTGAATTTGATGTTTGTGTTTGAAACAATTATTTTGGGAGAAAGTAGATTTTAACAAAGGTTAAGTGATCTATATATATATATAGTATGTGTCTTTTTATCAGGATATTACATAAAAAACTGAAGTTTGTTCTAAAAGAAACGAACATTTCCTATAGAAATGATGTTTAAAAAAATTTATTATTAAAATGAAATTTTTGAAAAAATTTCCTTTTAAAACGAAACTTTAAACGAAAAAAGAAAATATTTATAAATCAAAATATTCAGTAAAACGAAATTTTGGGAAATCATTCTATCAAAAGGAAGTTCTGCAAAGAAAATTTGAGAATGTTAGTTGAACCAAATTATCCGTAAAAAGAAAATTGAACTACATTTTTCTTTAAAACGAAAAATTAATAAAAATAAACTTTATTTTTCAAAAATTTTCTGTCAAAATAAAATTCAAAGAAACTATTCTGTAAAGTTATCGCATTTTTTTATAAAAAAAATGTCAATTTTTTTTATTAAAAAAGAGAAAAATTATGGAAAAAATTTCTTGTCACATAAACTAAGAAAATTTTCTTGTCACTTAAACTAATTTTATTGATCTCATTTTAATACAAATTTTTAACATTATTTATTTTTAATATTAGTTATTAATTGATTATTTTTATTATTAGCTTTATTTAACTTTTTGAAATTTATTTAGCTGCCCTAATGGGGTCGGATATGTAAATGAAGAATAAATAATCTCCGCCATTTATAAACCGATCCTGCTGATTCAAAAAATCGAAATTTTATAAAAATATTTGTGGCCGATCTGTATAAAAATAAAAATCTATAGCTTAAGCCAGGGCTTCAAAAAATAAAAAATGTGTTTTGTCCGATATCTCAGTTGTTATTGAACCGATTTATTTCATTTTTTCAGAACAAAAATTCAGAAAAAAATGTCCGAGACTTCTTTGTAAAAACGAAGCCTCTAGTATATACAGAGGCTTCATAAACTGGAAAATCCGTTCTAAAAACCGGTTTTTTAAGCATATCTTCGCAATGTATGAACCGATCTTGCTGAATTCAAAATTCTCGAAAGGATTTCCGATCGTTTGACATATATATTATATATGTCAGTTATCGGTGGGCTTCATAAACGCCATTTCAACCGACACACGGACGGACGGACGGACATGGTCCAATCGTCATCGCTTCTTACAAGGATTCCGAAAATATAAACTTTTTTGCTCTCCGACAAAAATTGTGGAAATTACAAACGGAATGACAAACTTATATATACCCTTTACATCTGTGGTGAAGGGTATAAAAAATTATAAAATTATAACTATATTACTGTTAATTATTCGAACAGTTAATCAAACAAAATTAATCGGATAACCGAATGGCGGTTAATCGATTGGATACCCTAATATCTATACCTAAATTTCAATACTGTTTAAAATTTCAAATTTTATTTCAGCCCATATATTAATATTATTATTATTTAAAAAATATTTTAAAGTTAAAATTTTAATATCTTCAGGTCATGACCTTAAGTTATTTCACCATAAATAATTTATTTTTAATACAAAATAAATTTACTTCATATAAATAAAACTCTATTTTATTTAATATTTTTATTTATATTTATTTTATATTATTTTTTCTTTTCACTTTTCCATAATAATTTTTTTTCTTTTTCATTTAACATAAACATTTTTTTTATTATTATTATTTTTTAATACTTTCTTCCTCTATAGATTACTTAGCAATTAATTTTTATAATTATAAAATAAAAATGTTTTAATTAATATTATATTATTTTTGCTAATTTTGTTAAATTTACAAAGACCGAAAAGTTTTTCATTTTAATTAAACATAAAATTATAATAATAATAATATAAAAAAATTTGTTTAAATAAAATTTAATATTATATTTAAGCTAAAAAATAAATTATAATTATAATTTAGATATACTTAAGATTAATTAATATTTATTATAATAATTTAAGATATATTTTATATAAATATATTTTTATTTAATATTAATATAAGACTAAATGAATATTTTTTTTATAACTAAACTTATAAAGGTTTTAATTATTTTTTTTTAATTTTATATTTTTAACATTTAAAAAGCTACATGGTTTTTATATATTTTATGATAATTATATTATATGATATTTGGGCTTTTAAATATTTTATTTATTTTCATCTTACTATATGGTTTTAATGCATAATTTATTGTATAGATTTGTTTTTTGTTTAGATATAATTATTTTTATTTTAGATTTAAAACTACGTTTTTTTATATATTTTTTTTTATTTTATGAATATTTTTTATTTATATATTTTGTTTTCTCTAATTTTCTGCTTATATTTTTAATGGAACTGTTTTATATTTGTTTTCTTGATTTCTTGTATAAAAAAATCCTATAATTTTTTATTTTTTTTATTATTTTTTTATTATACTACATTATTATTTCTTATTAATTTTCGAAATTCCAGCATTCAAAATCTACCTTTCTTCATTGATTGTTAATTATATATTAATATTTTAATTATTTTTCTCTATACTACATACTATTCATTTGCCAACAACAGTTTTTTTTTTGTTTGTATAATACATTTATAAATAATTTTTATGTTTTTTTTATTTGTTTCCAATTTTTTTCTTTTTAATATTTTTTTCTTCTTCCTTTTAATTTTTAACGAATTATTTTCATGAATCCTTTGGATTTATATACATTATTTTTATTATTTTTGTTTATATTTTAAATGATAATGTTTATATTTCTTTAAAATATTTTCTTTTTTAAATTTATGTTTAAATTGTCCCACTGTAAAAGATTTGATATCTAGAATATTTTCATTAAAAAATTTATTAAATTTATTAAAAATTGTCTAGTTACTTGAATTTGTTTAAATATTATTAAAGAGTCAATAATAAGTTTGTGCTAAATTCAAAAAAAAATTGTATAATAAAATTGAACAAATTTTTTAATTAAATTGATTAAAAGTTTCGTATTTATATGTAAAGGCATATTTTATAGAGGAAAACTTTAAGTTTTATATTTATTTTCTTTTCAGTAGAATATTAAATTTTCAGAAAAAATTTTAGAACAGGTTCTAAAATTATTAGTTCTAGAACTAGTGTAACCAGAACCACTTCAGATTCTTTAATAGGGTCACTATTCCTCAGCACTTGAGTGTATTCAACAAACAAGTACTGACACCTAAGGGAGTAGAACCTTATTTGTGATACTAAATTTCGTTTGAAAATATAGATTTGTAATGCTGTAAGAATTAATTCTATATGTATTTCTGACCAATTAAATTTCTAAGAGTACATAATTAATGATGTTGTTTCGAATAACTTCCTAGAGACTGGTGTAAAAAAACTTGTATAAAAAAAACTTCGAAAAGTAAGAAAGATTATTTACTCAGGAAAAATGTAGAACATGTCTAAAATGATTAGTTCTAGAACTGGTGTAATCAGAAATCACGTAATTCTTTAATAACATCATCATACTAGTGGTAACACTAGAGCGTACCCGTAACCAATTCTGACACCAATGGTCTAGAATCTATTTGTAGTTCTAATTTAACTTTAAATAATGTTTTAGAATGAATTGTTCTTTAAGAACTAATGTCTGTATGACTTCTATATCACTTCTGAGAATAAATTAATGGTTCTCGAATGAGTTTCCTGAGAACTGTTTAAAAAGAAACTTGTAATACAAAATGTTCACAAAATTTCATTAGAAATAAATTAATTGTAAAGACTTGTCCCTGAACTAGTTCTCAGAATCGTTTCATAGAATGAGTGTTGTCTAGCTACCACTTTCCTCAGTACTAGTTCTGAGGTGACAATATTAAAACAAAGAATCATTTATCCCGAAATGCCGAAATAGAAAAGTACAGCTTAGGTTTGTTATAAGTTCTGGAACTACGTTGGTAGACACCTAAAACAATTTTTCCCCTGAATTTGTTAAATAAAGATTGATTTAAAAAAAAGACAATTAAAAACACTAAATTTAATTATTCTATTAATTTAAATGTGTTAATATTGTAAAAATAAATTATAAAATTTATTTTATTAATTTTTTTTTGAAATTATGTTAGAAATTTTATTTATTTTAAAAAATAGATACTGAAAGAAGTGACTTAATTAAAGTTCATAAAAAATAAAAGCAACCAGGACTAAAGAAATACCTTAAAATGCTTTAGGAAGTAAATCAGTTTTAAAATTAGAGTGGATTGTTCATTTTTACTAAATAAAGTTTTTGATGATTTTGAAATATTAACAAAGATTTTAAATTATAGCAAATAGACTAAGAACAGGGACCAGGTTTTTTTTTTTTAATAGAGTATTAGATTAATAAGTGTCTGAATTTGGCTTTTCATAATGCTGAGAGGAATGTAGAAATTTGTTTTATGGGCCGTGAATTTTTCCCTGAATCTATTATTACGGTTTATACGCAACCATTTTAAAGGGGCCAACCAGTCAGCTTTTTCAACGCAACGAGAGATGTACAAAAAGTGCGTTAAACAATAGTTGGTCGAACTAGTCAACATACAGTAAAGTATGCAAATGTTTTTTGAACATTCATTGTGTAAACAACCTCTGTTCTTTGGTATTTTGCAAGAAAAAGAAATACAGGGTTGTAAAAAGTCACATAGCTACGAAAAGATCTAATTTTTTCTTCAATGTCTAAGCATACACAACGTTTGCATATAGAAGGTTGAAACAGCTGATTGCGATACGGATGATTTTGTTCACTGAATTGGGTCCTTTAACTCGCAATTAAAAAATTTTGCGATATGAAAGATTCTTGTCTGTATTAAACAGTGAGTTAGTACTAAAATTGTAAGTTAGTACTCACGAAACATAATGTAGGATGTAGTGAAGCTAATGCAAATAAAACGTAATAGTGTTGCGATAGCATTATAGATGAAATAGTTTATTTATCCCATCTGACACGACAAAGTAAGGAAATATATTCTTTTCCAAGTTTGCGGTAATAAACAGGAATTAATTTATTTGCAATAATGCGCGCGTATAAATGTAATATAGATTTCGATATAAAACTTTTATTCCAGGAATGTTCAAATGAGCTATATAGATGTTAAATGAAGTGGTACTATCATAACTCTTGGACCTGGCCGGGTACAAAAAAAAGAATACGCTATTGGTGAATTTATAGAATAATAAAAATTCTTAAGAAATATTAACAAGGATAGATAGGTCAGATACGAAAGAATTAACCGCTCCGTCTTTGACATGTTCCGATACGTACGTACGTAGCGCATATTATCTGGACCCAGATACACTGGATGTATTTCAGTAACATGTATATGAAAAGTAGTGCTATGTTTAAGTTGAATAATATTAATTGTTTATTAACGCCAGGCAGATATATATTTATAAGGTAATGGATGTGAATGTTATTTATCGTTTCAATATTTGGAAGAACCAACGCAAAGAAAAAAGAAAAATACCAATTAAGTACGGTAAATTCTTTCAAACAAAATGTGGTGTAAATCTGGTCAGATCATACGCTAAGCCTGACGTATATATATATAGATGAAAAATTCACATAAATTTTGTTTGGTTGTTTATGGTATTTTTTTCGATAAAACGGGATATCTAACATTCCCCCCAGTCGGAGATTAGAAGGGTTGAAGATAAATTATAAAATGTCCTTATTTAGGATCTAAACGGGCTGCTACTGCGCCTGCCAACACTAATTCTTTTTACAAATCCGCTGCCCTTTTCCTTTCAAAAGAAGCGAAATGGCAAGGACTCTTAAATAAATAAATATTACTCTTTATATTTTGAATGCTTTTAAAAAAAAGTAATGAAAATATTTATAAAAGACAAGCGGGCTTCCTTCTTTATCGACACTTTAAACAAAAATTAATGAGTTGATCATTGTAAGTCACGTAAAATTACATTTTTTTTCGTGTTTGTAATAATGAAAGTTTAGTAGGTGTGGACACCTTATTTTGCATCTAATGAAATGGAACAAGAATTAAATATGGGATTTTTTTAAGGAAGTCGAGTCATTCTAAGAAATTTTTTTACAGAAGGCACAGAAAGGGAATGGTATTTAAAATTTGTTCGGAGGCATTTAAAAAGGAATTGTAAGGAGGAAGCGCTCTGACAATATTTTCGCTGGGAATATATGTAGAGGGTACCATGGAGACCCTCAAACCTCTAGCCAAATTAGATATAATTTGAACAAAATAAATTCGTAAAATATTTGCCAGATTACACACATTGCAGACGGAGGGTTAAACTAATTTGTCCTGTAAGGACAAAAAGAGACTGTAATCTCTGTGATAGATTTAAATTCAACTTGAGGTTTTCCTATTGATAACACAGACACGAGATCTATTGTAAAAAGATCTATTAATAATGATCTTATTAAATATGAAATATCAATTCAAAATTCATTACACAAAATAATTGATTATTGAAATTTTGATAAAGGCAAAGAATACTAAAGAAACAGAAAGCTTGTCAAATAGTGTGCAAACAACAACATTATCATCTCTCCTCACAAATTGCTAGCTTTAGGTAAATTAAAAATAAAACAGAATTTAAAATAATTTAAAACTATTTCAATATTCATACAAAGCAAAAAAAAATTAAATTAGTATTACACTTTGTGGATGTAACGCATCAAAAAAGAGAAGATCTAAGAAATTAATCCTG
>MINK01174447.1:0-21675 GCA_001735545.1 Phormia regina
ATAATGTATATATATATATATATATATATACATTATTTTCCAATACTGCACATAGCTTTTATTCTTTCTGTCATCCATTAAATTACATTTTTCCTTTTAATAACTTAAATAATTCAATTAAAATATAAAACACATACCTATCCATCGTTAGCAGCTGTAAAATGTTTCATTATTTGCGTTTAAATTCATTTAATAATTAAATTAAATACCGAAAACGAACAAGAGAAAATTCAGAGCCACTTATTGTCAGGCTAAATCATGCTCTATAAACTGCTTTAAAAAATATCAACACGAATAACAAAACTTTTGCACCCTTAAGCAAACCTAGAGAGTTCACCTTTTTGTGATGTTGTGACAACAAACACAAATAACTGCAGTTTAACTTCAAAATATTGTAGCGGAGATAAATGCAAAAACACAAATTATATATATGTATATTTAAAAAAAAAAAAATAATAATTTTCCTTAAGCATAATTCCTTTGGAAATAATACCAAAACGAACAAATGAAATGAAACCAAACGTGCCACTACTAACTAAGTACGGTAACAACAATAACAATAAAAGCACGAGACGAGAAAGGTTTCGAAAAGATTCGTAAATAAGAATGTGCCAGCAGCAATTAACACCTCTTTTGTGACACTAGGCAAAACTAGAAGAGAGACTTGACCTCTTTGCAAATCACTTGACTTTTAATTAATTATTTCACTGCATCACACCCTTGTTGATGTTGACAACGGCAATGATGATTTCAACGAACATGCCACAGATGAAAATGAAGATGACGGCGACAAAAGGAAAAACGAAGACGATGGAGACCATAATGATGATTATGCCACTTGATGATGCTACCCTTTAATGGTTGTAGCAGTAAGTACTTTAATATTAGTATTTACCATCAGTAGCACTATATAAGTTGAATATTTTTAGATAGAAACTTTTCTTGCTGCTGAATCCAACGCCTTGTCTTGCCTTTAGCAATTTTTCACTCTCTGTTTAATGTTTCATAGCTATTACTTAATTATAGATTTTAATGTACTTAAAAGAGAGAATATCAAACATAATTAACACTTTTTGGTATAAAAATAGGAAAACTAAATAAATGTAACACAAACACATACGTACTTATTTATATCTAAATATATACATTAGAGTGGTTCGACCTCTTTAAAAAAATAATATAAATAACATAAAAAAATCACAAAACTTTTAGTGATTTCTTAAAAATTATTATTTTTTGATTATATATAAAACATATCATATATAACAGATGTTTTGAAGTTATATATAAAGCGTATGTCAGTCTAATATACCAAATAAATCTTCATCAAATTTTCTACTATTAATAAAAGTGACAAATATCTTCTTTGTCATGAAAGAAAATTAGGTGTGTAGAAAATGTAAGTACGCATGTAAGAGACAGTTGTGATACTTTTTGTTTTCTTACTTATAACAACTAAGTAAGAAAACAAATTCTAATTACACTAAATTCACCCAAAACAAATATATATATAAAAAAAAAAAATTCAAAATAAGATCTAAGAATACTTTTGGCTATAAAATTTTCAAACAAAATCCAACAATCTATAAATGAGATAAAATATTTCATATTATAAAATTGTGCGGAGGTTTCAACGAATTCCAAACGGATAAGACACCACGAATGTTGATGAAGAGTGTAGTGACACAGAAAAAACGTATTCCATTCTGCTGGTGTATTATTATGTTCCACACATAAAAAATGATTTAAGTAAAATTTACGATTGCAATACTTGTTTATGGTCCTTCGAGCCGGATGTCGGCTTAAGACACTATGTAGTAACTGATTTTATTAATATTTCTTAAACCTTAAGAACAACATTGAATATTTTAAAATTAACTAAACTAAATAATTTTAAGTACTTTTGTATTGTACAATAATTCTTATCACACACAAGTGTGAATAATAAGGGTTGTTGTTAGGATTTTTAATTCCCCGACTTTTTCCAACTACCGGGAATCGGGATTTTATTTTATGCATTCCCCCGAAAAATACAACATTGTTCAAAAAGTATCTAAAATAAACACAAAAACTATATTTTTCATATAATTTTCACTCAAATATATGAATCTATTTCTCAATTAAAAATATATCGAGCCCTAATCGCGAAAATATCGTAAAATGAGAACTCAAAACTTTACAGGAGAAGCACTTTTGTGATTTTTTGTACATTAATCTCCCTTAATTTTGTTTATATACATTTTCGATTTTGATACATGATTCTGTATAGAAATATTTTCAAAACGAAATGAAATGACGATTTAAAACAATTAATGCATTAAACAGATAATCGATTCTGACTATACTAAACTTTCACATTCGATAAATTTTAGACTTAAAGTCAGTAATACATTGGCGAAGTTTAAGAATTCTATGGTGTCCGACATATTCGCATTTTTTAAATAAATAGAAAGTGTTCTAGTATTTATATACATCAAACTGAGTGCTTAATTATGATTTTAAAATTTTTAAAAATAATAAAATTGCACATTTTTAGATTTTAACTCCAGGGATTCCAGACAAAAAAAATCCCGGGAATCGGGAACTAAATTTCCCAAGAATTTCGTCCCGGGAATTCTCGAGATTAAAAGCCTAGTTGTTGTACACATGTGTGAAAGACCAACATATATTCGTATGTCCACAACCAATGTATACAATCATAAAATGTCTAAGATCTAATGATCATAATGCATATGGTAATTAACATTTAATATAACACTTAAAAGAACGACATTAAAAAAAACGCATTTAAATTTCAATTATCTTCTTAACTAAAAATAATAAAATATTTTCAACTAAGTTTGATCAGTACATAATTATGCAATAATAATAATTTTTTATTTATTTCCAATACTGTATGAAACTATAATATTTAATATAAAACTATTATATAATATAAATCTGCTAAAGACCCATATATGTTATATTCACAATTGTGCTTAAAAATCATAGAAATCTTAGGAATATTCATAATTTTAAAATGAATTCTGAAAATAACGTTAGATTTTAATAAGAAAAAAGATAAATTAATCAACCAACTAGGTCCATAACATTGACTAGGTCATTTAAAAAGTAAATGTATATCTATGTATACGTCGTATACATGTGAAATTTTATTTTGATACCTCTTTTTTTCTTTAGTTACTGAATTATTTCCAAAAAAAAAAAAATTTCTTGGAACCACTGTGCTACATACAGTGTCTAACTAAAGTATTTGAATTTTTTAAATCATTAACAAAAATGGTTTATTTAAATGGTTTAAAAAGAATTAATTCTTAGATAATATTAACAGAATTGTGATTTGTTGAATTGTTAACTTAATAATGCAAAAACCGCAATCCAAAAATATTCTCTTGTTTCGGAGAAATTCCGGAAATAGTACGAAAAGTCATTGAATTTGCCCCACAAAAGTATTTGAATTTTTATCGCGTCTATATTTGAAGATATTAAAAAAATAAAAATTGATGAAATTATTATAATATTTTATTAATAATATGTTGTAAGTATCATAGTTAAATTTTTACTGATTTATTTTCCCAATTTGGGGTTAAAATTTGAGGGATATTTAGTCCAATTTTTTATTTAATGGATTGGATAGCTGATGTCGGAATATTACGCCCATTATTAATCTATATAGGAAAAATATGAATTTTTGTTGGTCATTTTAGTAAGAAATATTAAGTATTTATTTACTTATGAATTTGTTTATGTTAAACACCCTATTTTAAAGGGTCCCAGACGTTAATTATGAGTAATTACATCATTAAAAAGAACATATCTTAAACATCAAGCCCATTTTGGCACCGTTGCTATCAAATTTTTTTTTTTTTTTCAAAATGTTGGGGAATATCTTCCTGATATATAGCCATTGATAAATTTGGAAACTAAAATACTAGACATCATGATACAGCTTCAAAATATACCTCGACATAATTGTGTTTGGTAATATCTATGTAACTAAAAAATATTACCAAGCACAATTATGTCGAGGTATATTTTGAAGCTGTATCATGATGTCTAGAATTTTAGTTTCCAAATTTATCAATGGCTATATATAAGGAAGATATTCCCCAACATTTTGAAAAAAAATTTTGATAGCAACGGTACCAACATTATTTTTGGACAAACAACTTGCACTCCAGAAATGCTGGAACTCAAAATTTTTTATTTTATTTGGATTTAAATAAGTTATATTAACAGAAAAATTAATCTTTTCGGGTATTTTTACCTTTTTGTAGTGCCTAGTTATGTAACTTAAAAAATTCGTTATGCCACCTTTTATACTATGGCACCAATCAGCCATATACTTTCATATCCGGTATCCAAGTTTCATATTTTATAACAACTAGTACCTACAAAAACTCAATCTAAAAGTTTTGATAGAATATGTGGTCCAATACTTCAGTAAAATGGCCTCAATGTGGAAGATTTTTAAATTTTTACAATATAATGAAAAAATGTTCACCTCTTGGAATTCTGTAATTAGGAACCTTTGCAGAAAAAATTATGTTTTCAACCAAATAGCAAAGTCCATTTATATTTCCAAATAAACCAAATAAAATTTAAGACATAATTTCGGAAAAATGACCCGATTATTCCAAATTTCCTTTTTATAAGACGTATGTAAAGAAATATCGCCTATTTTCTCCAAAATTGTAAAATTTAAATTTTTAAAAATAGTATATGCTTAACTATAATACTTAATAACAATTAATATAAAAATCATATATTTTCTGTCCTTTTTGGTTTTTTCTTGAGTATATTTAAATATAGAAAATAAAAAATTCAAATACTTTTGTGAGGATACGCACATACATACGTACATACACGCTATAAAATCAACGTGTTCTAAAATTTTACTCCGGTAATCATTGCAAATAATATATGTATTTACTCATTGTTCATGACTTTCCTTTCTTTCTAAATAGGTATCAAAAATAGAGCATCTTCCAATGACAAGCTTATGTTAAATCCATTGAAAATGTTAAATTTCGTCTTCGTACTACTTCTGGATCCGAAATTAAGTTTCTTATAGTTTGTGTGTTATGTTTTTACTGGAACAATTTATTTAATAAAATTCGAAATGAAGGATTAAAATTTTATAAACTTATGACCTTGTAACGATATTATTTTTGCCTTTGGATCTTGTAAGGCAATGAATATATATTAAGTTGAATTTGAAAAAAAAAAAAAATATTAGCTCTAAAGTAAATTTTTTTTTTAAACAAATGGGTGATAGACCTACTAGAATAAACCCTTTGTTATTGGCATTAAGTGGATAAATAACTATTTCAAAGGATTATAATTTAATAACTAGTGTTATTCATATGTTTAATATATATTGTTAAATCAATTCGGTTAATCGAATAATTTGCAATTAATCGGTTTTTAACCGATAAACTTATAATCTCGAATAAATTTTTGTCAAATAAACCGATTAATATGAAACCCCGAATTATTGGATACCCTAGTATGTACGTTATACAATCAATGTGTTTTATTTTATTTTTTATAAAATCAACTAGTTTAATCAGAGCCACTTTAGATTCTTTAATAACATCATCAGAACTAGTACTATAACAACCAATTCTGACACTAATGGAGTATAACCGTCTTATTCTAAATCCGTTTTAAGGAGTGTTTTAGAGAACTTAAGAATTAATTCTATTAACTATTAAAAAGTAAAACAATAGAGGTTTTCTGTTGTATTGAAAATGTTTATATAATATTTTGAAGTATCGGATATCTAAGTAAACATATTTAGTATAAAACTACAAAATATGCCCAAACTTATCTTGAGACTTAAATTGTTCTAAATAAAACAAGAACTTAGGAAATCATGAACAGGATAATTTCTGTTTTATAATTTATTGTTCAATGTTTAGAAGACATTTTTTAAGATTATTTGTATTAAAGTGATATAGTACCTGAATTTCGTTATTAGCAAACATTCTCAAAAAAACGAATAATTCTCGAAACAAATTGTTAGAGAAGCTGTTGAAAATAAAATTAAGAATAATTGTTCGTAACATCGAACTTTTCTCCAAAATTTCTCGCTAGTAAATCTTTTTCATGTAAAATAGAGGAAGAACATTATTTATTTTAACTATTTTTTTACCGTAATATTTTTGAAGCATATAAAAATTAAAAATAACAAAAACAATGCTACTACTTTTTTTGAAATGGAATTATTTGTAAATGATTATTTATAAAAAATTACATATATTGTTGTAAGTTTAACATAACCTTTTTACTCATAGTTTATTTATTAATTGAAACAAAAATTTTAATCTCAAAGTATGTTTTATTATGCTTTTTTAATTTAAATTAATAATAATAATAATAAATTAAAAGAGTAATGTCTTTCATTTCGAAACAAAATGAAACAAAACTTCCTTCCCGAAGTGTTACAAATATATAAATAACGAATATTTAGCAATATCGAAGTGACATTTTTAACAATAATTTTAGAGAAAATTTCTCGATATCGCATTCACTATCGAGAAATTATTTTTTTCGTCGTTTTCAGTATCGAAAGCGAATATTAATATATGTTGCTCACGATTCATAACTGATATCGCTAAATGTTCGCTATTAGTACGATAGACGAACCTTGGACATCGAAAGATTTGCTGCCACAAAGTGAGCGACGGGTGAGCTCAAGCAGCTTGTTTTCGGAACGCCAACGTTAGTCGTTCTCGAAGGTTTTGTCAGAGAAATGTTCGTGAATTATTCGAAAACTAGACCACTATCGAAGTTTGTGTTCAGCTTTGAATGGACATTTTTCTTTTTGGAAATTTAAAATGCATGTAAGATTTAATATTGGCACTAAGCTGTGAAAGAATTGTTAAATACCATTTAACTATTCTTTCCTTATTGCATTTTGAAAATGATAAAAAGCACTTTCACTTTTTAAACATCTTTTTCAAGCTATCATCATATCCCCGTGAGAGAGAAGAATTTATTAGTATATCATATATCATGTACATTCATTCGTAGAACTGATAATATGTTCTTCCAAATTAAGTTAAAATCCTGCAATATTTTATAATTGAATTATAATTGAAAAACTACCTTTAACTTATGTATATATTTGGTTCATTTTACTAAATACAATTTTTTTTGATAAAATTCCAATTTTTCATTCTATAAAAATTAAAAAATAAACATCCTTAAAACTAGTTTAGGAATTAATTATTTAAAATAATTTTTACTCGAATTATTCGATTAATCAGTATGATTTACTCGAATTATTCGATTAATCAGTATGATTTACTCGAATAAAAAGAATAGAATTTATATAATTTTTCCTCTTTTTTTTTTTAAATATATATTAATTTCTTATTATATTCTGTTAAAATATTTTTATGCTGTAATCAGTTATAAGTTATAAAGAAAAAAGTGTAAATACATAAAAAATAGTGATTTGATTTGCATATTTTCAGTTTGCGTAGGAATGTTAATAAATTTATAACAACAAAAAGATTTATTAATCTTAAATTTACAAAATGAAGTAATTATTAACTAATGCTCATCTGTGTTTCCACGATAATAATATTAATTGTTGAGGTACGATATCAATAAAAATTGTTTCCAAAAATATATTATTTAAATAATAAAACGGGGGTTTAGTTGGGGGGTAATACAATTTATTTTCCTTTATTGGTTTTACCAACCGTATTGCTTGCTGTATGTATGACGACTAACTTCTTTGGTTTTACATTGTTCATTTTTTCTTTAAGTGACAAGGGATACATATGCGCAAAAGTAACGAGTCGATGAGAGTTATTACTCTCTCATCGCACACTTAGGGATATAAAACTATGATCACTATAGCAAACAATATTACACATAAACATTAATATTAGATATTAACTTATAATAATATTGCTGGTAAGTATATAAAAGAGAAATAACCTCTCAGCAAACATAATTTAAGTGCAGAACACAAAAATTTTTGGGAGAAACAATTTATTGCTCTTTAATATGACATGATATATGTTTTTAAAAGACTAGTTATGTAAATAATTTCGTTTTATCGATTACAAGTATAGCAGAATATAGAAAATGATTTAGAACTAAAGGTTCGATCTGAAAACATTCATATGTAATGTATATATATATATGTAAAAAACTATATATTTTTTAAACCATTTCAAACTACTTCCCGATCCGGTTAAGATAAATTAATAATTTTGGTATGATGCTTCTTTTGGTGTACCTAGCTACTTTGTTTTCTAATATATCATCCGTATTGCGAAGACGCATCTATGGTCAACTAGGGATATGTTGATGAGCTCATATATGTAAATAGCAGACGTTTACAAAACACCTAATGGGAATTTTATGATTTTACAAACTTTTTATTAAAAAATCTAGTATGAAACAGAAACTAAATAGTGATGTAAAATCTTGAAATAATTTGACAGAAGAAAACCAAACAATTTCTTATATTTAATATAAACAAAAAATATATATAATTATTCTCTCTAGAATAGGTATGTTACACGTTTTAGCATTTGAAATATTAATGTACATTATTTCGAGATTGGCGTAAATAATTTTTAAAAAACTATATATTTTCTTATTTTTTGATATCCTGGCTATCGTTTCATATGTTTTGTACAATTTTTTGGAATCACTTTAAACCTAAAAAAAAATATTTTCCCAGTAAAAAATAGTGCAAACCTGCAAGCAATATCATTGCTTACATAACTATATATTGCCTATCTAATTAAATAAAGCTTGAAAAATTATGAATACGAGAGTACACCTGGGGCGGATTTTAATAAATTCTATATTCTGCACATCTAAGAGAAAATATCTTTATAGTTGTATATTTTTTATTAAAATCGGTTGTTGAGAGTGACCTTAAAAAGGAATACGAAAAATGTGTTTGCCTATTAATTATATGAATATATTGAATTCTGTATTTATTTCATTTCCAACATAACTCAAGTTATGTAGATTTTCTTTTGACCACAGAAATATACACGCAGAAAACATCATTAAACTTAAACTAAATTGGTTACTGTGAAGCAAAAGCTACTGATACGAATAGGCAACAGTGGTTGAAAATGGCTAAAAGAAATTCTCAAATCAGCTCTAACCAACTCAAATGACCACAAAATCATTTTTAAATGCCCTAATAACAAAATTTGTATACCCAAACACAATTTTTACAAGAAAATCTAAAATCAGCTGTAACTTGTTTAAAACGCATTTAAATAGAAAAAGGACGTTATTTTGTGATAACTGAGTTTTTGACCCATAAAGAAAATCTTAAATCAGCTGTAACTTGTCTAAGACGCATTTAAATGGGAAAAGGACGTTATATTGTGATCACTGCGTTTTTCACCTAAAAATCAATTTTTTTATGAAAATCTTGAATCGGCTGTAACTTGGCTAAAACGCATTTAAATGGAAAAATAACGTTATTTTTTGATGACTGAGATTTTGATCCAAA
Organism: Phormia regina; assembly: GCA_001735545.1. Classification (NCBI taxonomy): domain Eukaryota; kingdom Metazoa; phylum Arthropoda; class Insecta; order Diptera; family Calliphoridae; genus Phormia; species Phormia regina. Next base: position 9,506 of record MINK01174447.1, read on the forward strand.
AATTGTTTTTTTTTTAAATCTAAAATCAGCTGTAACTTGGCTAAAACGCACATAAATGGAAAAAGGACGTTATTTTGTGATCACTGAGTTTTTGACCTATAAATCGATTTTTTAAAGAAAATCTTGAATCAGCTGTAACTTGGCTAAACGCATTTAAATGGAAAATGACGTTATTTTGTGATCATTTGTATTTTGATCCAAAAATTTACTTTTTTAAAGAAAATCTTAAATCAGTTGTAACTTTTTGCAAATGCATATAAATGGAAAAAGGACGTTATTTTGTGATCACCAAATTTTTTAACCAAAAATCGATTTATATGATAAATTTAAATCAGCTGTAACTTGGCTAGAAAGCGTTGAAGTGGAGAAAGGACGTTATTTTGTGATCACAGAGTTTTGATACAATCAATTTCTCAACCCAAAATTTAAAGTCGAGAGATATTTGTAATCGAAAAATTAAAAAGTATGCAGAAGAAACTTATTCTAACGAATATATAATAGTGTAACGAATAGAAAGCCATTAATTCACCCCAATTTACTCTTTTTTCATGTTATACAATATGTAAATGTATACAATTTGTGCATTCGTTTTTTTTTTTTAATTTATTAAATATTATATTATATAAATTCATTTATAAAAAAGCTTTCAAAATTTATTGCTTTCACTTATATTAAATAATTTATGTTTTTTATTTTTCATCTTCTTAATATTTTCAACTGTTTTTATTATGCATGTTGATGTGACTTGTGGTACATGCATATGTAATATGTACACATACATACTATATATATATATATATATATATATATATGTATCCTACCAACATTTACTATCCAAATTTGAACTAAAGAGTAACCTCAAGTGGTTAGATATAGCAGAACATGATATTATTTTCTTATTCAGGAAGTGTCACCATTCGTGGAGAAGTGTGCTGCGGTTTTAATACTTTTTGGGTGACAATATTTCGGGTATTTTTTAGGCATCGAGATCGAGTAATTTAGGAGGAAAAATGTTGCTTAATTATATTTTTTCCTTAATTTTTTGCCTCATTTTAAAACAGAATTTTATTTTATTTTCAGAAACTTTATTTAAATTTTAATTTGTTTTTATAAGCAGCTTTTAATTTAAACTTCGATCATATACCTTTGAAAGTGTAACGTCAACTAAGTACCACAGTTTTTACATTTTTCGAAAAATCGAAATTAATGTTATTTGTTTTTGTAAGTTTGTTTACTATTCAGAAAATAACATCTTGGAGTTTTTGTAACATTATATATATTCAAATAATAGCTTTTAAGTAACTTTTCGATATTTAGTTAGTTCGAAAAATGTATAAATAAATAAATAGATCAAAACTCGAAATTAATATAAATTGGTTAATATCTTGAAAATAACAAATTGAGATTACTAAATGTAGTCATTTTGCTAGCAGGATAGTATCATTTGAAATAATAGGTACACAGAAGAAAAAATAATAAAAATGGTTTTTAATTATGAAATTGTTTGTATTAACAAACATTTTTTTATTGATTTTGCTCTAAGCATGAATATGATATTAATTAAATGTAATTAATTGATTTTTTGCTAAAATTTATATTAAAGTTATAATTACATTAATTACTTTTAGGATTGAAAATTGTATTTATTGACATAATTTAAATATTTTTTTGAGTTAACACCATTGCAAAATGTTTCATTGTACAATTTTAAAAATCAATTATAAAATATATAAATTTACAATATATAAATACGCAAAATATTAATTTCAAATTATAAAGTCGCCAACTTTAGATATATAATGCTGTAAAATGCATAACCTACATCGATAAAAATATTTAAATTATAGGCGTCAGTTTATATAAATGTCACATTACTAATGTGGCAATACCAAGATTTTTACAAAGTTTAATTGTATAAAGTTTGTCGAAATATTCTGCTCCATTTTAAGCAGCAGAAATATTAGAAAACACAATCAATACATGAATGTTAATTTCACGGAGTAATGGTGCATCTTAAATAAAATATAAATCGAAGAAATTAATAAATACATGTATGCATCTTTATCATTAATTGTAATCTTCCATTTACCGAATTGCATTTGGTGTTGAATGTTTTTATTCAAAATTTTCATTAGTTTTTCTTAAATCTTTGCCTTAACTTACGCCATTACCGAGGACTCTGCGCAGCTTTTCTACGAGAAGTGTCTTTAAAATCATGGAACTACAACAGTTGTTGTCATTACTGAAAGTTGATATTGTTGTAACTTTTGAATTAAAAAAAAAAAAAAANNAAAAAAAAAAAAAAATTCAATTTAAAAATTCGAAAAATGTTAATCAATATTTTTTACTGTGTTCAAAATGATGTCCCTTTACGTAACAACCACAAATCTTATTAATGATTTAAGTCAATTTCAGCCGAGTTAAAAATTTTTTGATAATGGCTCATATACCAAATTTACCTTTGGACTTGAATTGTTCTAAATAAAATAAAAACTTAATGATCAGTTAATATGCCAAATGTTTTGCACCTCTCATTTTTTTAACAATATCGCTGTAAAAATGTTAAAATTCTATATAAATTCAATTAGTTACGCTTCTCCGTTTAATGAAAAAATTAAAACTTAAAATGTATAAATATATCTCCTAAAAGCACTTCGGACCACTTTTTATTTTAGATAAAAATGTTCATCGTTTCTTAACATAACATGCTTAGCTTAATTTTAAGTCTAAATTCTTTTTACATATAAAATTTTAATTTAAAAATCCTCCAATTTATGTCAATAAAATTGTTGAAATTTTACATTATAATTTTTTAAAGATATCTTTCTATTTTTGTTAAAACAACGACATTTAAACATTGTTTTTAGGTTCTTTTTTTTAGAAAACTTAAACATCCTAAAAATGTTTATAATATTTTTTACTCGAAGAAAAACTTGACTGTAATTTAATCGAACAATTATTTGATTTTAATTTGTCGATTAATCGAACAAACAATATTCGAGTAAATACATATATTTCAAAAACTTATTTTTCTTTTGTTCCGGAATATACGCAAAATTTTGTCGGTAATGCAAGTTGATTATTAATATGTTGATAATTCCGTTTTCCAAACATATATATTAAGATAACAAAAACGTATGAGTAATGTAAATATAATGGTTATATAAAATATTGATGTTGAATACGATTTGTCTAAACAAGAAACAAAAGTAGTTTGACAAAATCAATAAAGTTTGGATTTTACTCATAGATAAATACATACATATTTACCCTGCCAACATTTTCTATCCAAATTTGAACTAAAGAGTGACCTCAAGTTCTTAAATATAGCAAAATATGATATTATTTTCTTATCCAAGAAGTGTCACCGTTCGGGAAGAAGTATATACTTCTTTTATTATACTAATAAGTGTTTTATTTGGGAGTGGAATTAGAGTCATTTTTAGATATGAAATTGGATACTTTGGATTCTTTTTGGTTGACACTATTTAGGATATTTTTTGGACATCGAAATGGTGTCATTAAGCGGGAAAATGTAGCTCCATTTTATTAAAAAAAAAAAAAAATAATCTAAATTTACGTATTTCTATTTTAAGAATTATTCTTAAAATTTTTATTTATTTTATATTCAGCTTTAATTTTAAACTTCGATCATACGCCTTTGAAAGTAAGGCGTCAACTAAACACCAAAGTTTTCTTCAAATTTTTCGAAAAATCGAAATAAATATAATTTATTTTTTTAAATTTGTTTACTATTCAGAAAATAACATATTGAGAATACTAAACGGAGTCATTTTTCTGATAGTGGATAAAACTATCACCCAATTGCTGGCAGGGTACATATGTATGTTAATAGTTATGGTATGTTCGCGAAAAAATATAACTTTAAATTATTACTTGACTAAATGTGTGCGGATAGTTGTGTGTAAGTATGTAAAGGAAACATATAAAATTGTATGGAGTGATTGTGAGAACAATGTAATAATATTGGGTAACTGAATGAATGGTTGGATGGATGGATGCACGAATGAATAGATGGATGGTTGGTTGGCTAGATGACTGCATGGTTGTATGGGTGCCTTTTTGTTCTTGTATGTGATGACAGTTGTTATCAATTTTTCTGGAAAATATGTAGTTATTACATATACATATATAAATGTACAAGCACATGTAATGTTTGTGTATGTGTATTTTGGTTCTATATTTTCCACATTAAATGTCGATATGATTATTTTAAACGGAAGAAAGTAAGGCGAAAGTAAGTATACATAGTATATATAAAGTAATAGTATTATATAATATATATATATCATTACTATAACTATATATAAATACCTATCAATATATCACATACTATACAATACTACTATATAGAGAACGAATACCATAAACCTAAGAACTAGTATATATATACATATAATATTAATAATACTAGAATATGAAATTAAATCTATATAAATATATACACATAAAAACAGTTTATTATAATATTAAACTTTAAAATAACGAGAGCAACCGGTAGTTAACAGACAAAATTCATATATTATACCAATGGATAAATGTAAGGATTTTGGTATTTCATAATGAATAAACAGATACAATACTTACATATTTACAAAAAAAACCAAATACTTATATACATGAGTATTTTATATACTCATGTATATAAGTATTTCGTATGTATGTGAAAAATAGTAGTAAATGTGAAGGCATTAAAAAGTCCTTAATTAAATGAAACTTAATGGAGTGTGAAAAATGTTGTAATATACTAACAATCAAAGATACATACATATATGTATATACATATATGTACATATGTACATACATTCATATGTATATTTAATAGTGGCTTTTCTCATTCAACTACAAAATATTTTACGATCGAAAGTTTATTAATAAATATAAAATAAATTTTTCAGCTTAAAAATTAAAAATTCTTTATTTTAATAAAATTTAATAAAAATTACAATAAAGTAAATGGAAAATATATAACTAAATAACAAATGAGCATTTAAGAAAAGTAGAGCACAATAAACTAATTTTGTTTAACGTAATGTGTACTAACTTCAATTGTTTTCCATAAAAATAAGAAAATTTAATGTTTAACAACATAATGTAATAATATGAGTTTCAAAAGAACCTATAAAAAACATTGAAAATCCACTTTTTTTTTAAAGCGTTATTGCTGTTGGTGTTGATGATGATTTTTCATCATTAAACAACCGTTGAATAGTTGTTGTTTGTTGTTCTTCCAAGCGTGTCCACAAAATTTAGACCTAGAGTACGAAAAATTTTCAAATACATATATAGAAAATGTATGTTAACTCACCTTAACTGCACTTGTAACTCCAGCGGTAAAAACCAGTAGGCATTTATTTCTTAGGCCTATATAAGCTTTCTATAAGTCTGAGGCATAGAAAACAACTAAAACTCCAATTTCCTCACAAAACACCTTAATCAATTGTCAAAAAAAACCTAATTGTTTATATGTATTAGTAAAATTTTCTACAGAACCAATTTATACGTGTGAAAAGAATTATTGTTTGTTTCTGAGCGAACTTCTAGTTGTTTTCTATGATCTAAGATTTTCTCTTTCAGTTTGACTAAAAGAAATTTGTAGATTTTTAATATTATTAAAATTGTTTTTCATCATATAAGAGATTCACAATGTGTGCTATCATGTTGTATTGTCATAGCGTCAAAAAATTTTAATATTATTTTATAAAAGATCGAATATAAAAAACTAACAATAAAAAGCTAAATTTAATTTCAATTCTATCTCTGAAGGTCTTATACGCAAAGACATCATGTGTAAAATATGTACATGTGTACATATACATATATACGAGTATATGCGAAAACTGGGAACATACTTGGGCCTTAGTTTAATTATTCCGCTGTTGTGCTGCAATGTATTGATCTTTTGTCGTTGTATGCTTTGTGGTTGCGTTCGTAGTTAAGTGGTCTGTGAATATGTATGTGTGTGTGTGTGAAATAGGGTTTTTAATTTTCCGACCTTTTCCAACTCCCGGGAATTGGGATTTTATTTTAGATATTCCCGGGAATTCCCGGCTATCGCGAAAAATACAATATTGTTCAAAAAGTATATAAAATAAACACAAAAATTATGTTTTTCATATAATTTTCACTCAAATATATGAATTTATTTCTCAATTAAAAATATATGGAGCCCTAACCGCGATAATATAATAAAATCCGAACACAAATCTTTAAAGGAGAAGCATTTTTGTGATTGATTTGTGTACATTGTTATATATATGGAAAATGTTACTGGCGAGAAATTTTGTTTTTTTTTTAATATTTTCAAACCCCACAAATATTTTTCGAGTACTTGGATTTGTAATCGATTTTGTGTGCATTATTTCTTGTTGCTTATTATTTATTTTGTATTGATAAATATTGATTTGGATTGGGAGAAAATTGTACTTTTTTAAACTTTTGTTTAGACTATACTTGTCTGAGACCTGTTCTGAGGATTACATTTCTGTATTAAAAACTGTTGTACCTGATTTTTTTGTTTAACATTTCAAGAATAATGATTGTTTTCTGTTTTTGCGTAAAATTATATGCCATAAATTTTATGTGAATTCCTTTAATCACTCTTTTTAATTAAATGCCTTATTTTAATATTTTTAACTGCATTATCAGATAATCGATTTCTGACAATACTATTTAAGAAATAAACTTTCGCATTCGATAAATTTTAGACTTAAAGTCAATAATGCATTGGCGAAGTTTTTTAAGCCAATGATGCCCGACATATTCGCATTTTTTAAATAATTAGGAAGTATTTAAGCATTTATATACATCGAACTGAATGCTTAATTATGATAAATCAAAGCTTTTTGTAGAATTTCAAATTTTTAAAAATAATAAAATTGCACATTTTTTAGTAGATTTTAACTCCAGGGTTCCCGACAAAAAATCCCGGGAATGGGGAACTGAAAAATTGCTAAAATTTCCCCGAAATTTCGTCCCGGGAATTCTCGGGATAAAAACCCTAGTGTGAAAGTATATTGACAATGATTTTACCATTATCTCTACTACTACAAAAAGCTTTGTAAAAGCTTTACAAAGATAACTCCATTTGCAACAAAAAACTTTAGTTTTTTGTTGCAAATTGGTTAAATGTTGTTGTAAATAGTTTTTGTCGATTCACGTTGCGAATAATTTAAGTCTTATATTAGATATCATTTTCATTTCCCAGCAAGAAAAATTAATTCCATAAGTATTAATACTCTACTAAACGTACTAAACGTAGAAAAGGAAATTTTATAAATTTTATCATAAACATACCTATTCACAGAAAAATTGTGACTGAAAAATAGTCGTAAAACAAGAATTATGAATAATATTTTCAATTTACTATTTACAAGCAAAATATTTTGATTGAAAACCAAAAATTAATATAAAAAAAAAAACAGAAAAATAGTTGTGGAACAGAGAAAAAATATTTCAAATTATTTTATAATGAAATTATTAACTAACTTTGTATTGGGATTTAATTATATCCTTTATAAATATAATTAACTTTCTAATTGGTTTAAAAATATTTTTTTCTTTAAATAAATTGACAGTTCTTTAAAAAATTTAAAGATAACATATAAGATTTGTCTATAAAAATATAGAAATTTTGTCTATTTTAATCATTGTAGTTATTAGTATTATCATTCTGATGATTGGAGCAAAATCAATTAAAAATTAATTAATATAAGCAAATTTCTGTGAAGAAACAATGCATATATAAAAACATTTGAGAACCGAAAACCGATAAAGCATATATACATCCAACTCTTACCCACATATTCATAGAATTTTTCTCTAAACATTTAACTGTCATATTCATAATAAAATTTTAAAATTTATAAACCCTTTATTAATCAAATTTGTATTGAAAATTTTTCTATAAAACTTTTAAAATTTGAAAACATTTTGTTATGAAATAATGGCAGTTAATTTTTTTTTTTTTTTAATATTTTATTTTCTTAAAAAATAAATTTGTATCTCAAAATTAAACATGATGCGTCTTCAGCTAAAATTCAACGCAAGGGATCGTATATTTTTTTTTTGAAATTAAAATCAGCACTATTCGTTTTCCAGATATACGTTGTCAATACATGGTGCACGCTTGTTAATAATAAAAGTGCTAAATGGACTGAGATTTCCACGTACATCAAGAATACAATTTTAAATTTTCAGCCTTGTGTTATGTAATACAGTTATATATCCCTGAAGAATACTATTAAACAATTTCTTTTTTTTAAGAAAATTGTATAAAAGACTAATAATAATATTAACCCAAAAAAAAAAAAAAAAGAACTGCCAAGTCAAATGAAAATTTGGATCATTTCTTAAATTACTCTATTTTAAAACATTCGAACAAATATTATTAAAAATTTCTATCCTTAACGAAACATTAATTTACTGTTAAAATTAAATTAACCAATTATGGACCGGATCCTAAAATACCATTTGTGCAACTAAAGGGTAAAATGAGTGCACATACCAATAGTATTTCCATTGGTACCCTAAAATATAATTTACGACGACGGAAAACGATCAAATCATTCAAACTTTAATAAAATACTTTTTAAAATAAAATCATTGAAAAATTTAATAAAATTTGAATTTCGCTGTAATGAAAACAAATTTTAGATTATTTTTTCTCCAATATTTATTAAATCTCGTTTTATTTTGAAATGGTCCAGTCACATAAATTAAATAATTTAACTGAAATATTTTGTGATTTAGTTTAAAACATATCAAACTTTAATTTTAGTGGGGAACATTAATGTTTATATGTTCGAACAAAAATACAATTTAGTATCACCGGCAGTAACATGAAGCAATTTTAATCACTACTTGAGCCACTTTTTTGTAGTTTTAAAATGCATACCAGTAAAATCTTTCACATAGTAATAAGTTTGCACGTATTTTGTAAAATCCTAATGCCGCTGAGTTCTAAATGAAATAAAAATAATAATTAATATCCTGAGGATTGTAAACTTTGGCGTTTTAGCCTAAGTAAACAATAAAAGTAAAAAATTTAATTTTAAAAAATTCATGATAAAACGAGGAAAAAAGAAGATTTAGTCGGTCAAGACCGACTATATGTTACTCCATACCATTCTAAATGAGCATAAAAATTCGGGAATATTAGATCTATGACAAATTATAGACCAAGACGTTTATGTTTACGTAAAATCAAATATACAAATACTGAATAATGCGATGATACAAAGATCTGGATGATTTTATATACTTTAGATCGATTCCCGGAGGTGGGTTTATATGGAAGCTATGGTAAATTATAGACTGTCACTTAATTTGACAATGTTGTTTCTACTAACATAAAACTTATTTGTGTTGAATATCAACTTGATACGAAGATTCGTATGTGATTTATGCGCGTTAAAGTGATTTTCGGAAGATGGGGTTATAAGGGAGCTATGGCCAATTGTAGACCGATCTTCATAAAATTTGGTATAAATATACCTATTTTTAAGATATTTTTTAGTGTTGAAACTACCTATGGTGGTGTAGGGTATACATATAATATTTTATATACCTATTTATTAAAATTTAAATCTGTTTTTTTAATTAAAAATTTTTAATTTTTATTCTTTGTGTGTCTTTGTTTTAAGATATAATTAAGTACTATTATATTTATCTATCCATTCATTGTTGCTATATTCAACAAAACCCTTTGCCACAATCCAATCAAAATATCATCACATCAATTATTTAAACAGTTCAACAACATAAAAATTTTCCACATAAACTTTTTCTCACCATTTTTTCTATTCCATACTATGTATTTTGCAAGACTTAATATTACAGAGAAGTACGAATAACTGGATGGCTGGTTGGTTGTCTACATTGAAAAAAATATATTTATATATACAGTAAGTCCTCGATTATTCGTAATAGTCGAGACCGGAAGCCTTCTGGTTAATCAATGTATTGAGTAAAAATTTTAAGTAGTATTTTTAACCATTTTTGGTTAGATAATTCAATCTTAATATAATTCAAGGTACTAATATAGATTAAAAAAAAACATTCATTCATTTTTTAAAAAAAGATATAATGATGTTTGTTACTTCTTTTTCAAAAAAAATATTTTCGCTAACTTGATTTTCTTGAATGTAGACAACTTGCATTATATTGACTCATTTTATTTAAATGAGGGAATTTCACTTTTTTGTTAATCAAGTCATGAATAATCGAGGACATATGGTATTTATATATGTATGTACATGAATAGGTATATAAAATAAACTAAATTTAACAACTTCAACTATGCCGGAACAGGAGTAGTGAGTATGATGATGATAAACCATCACCAAAATTAAATGATTTTTTCTTAGTTTTTACTGCTGTTTGTCTGACTCTTCTTCTTTCACCAAAAACTAATTCTTGAGGAATCTAAAGTGGTAAGAAACTCCAACTTAAATAACCATGAAAGGTTAAAGTCATAAAAGAATATAAAGCTTAAGAAGCCTTTTGCTTCCATTCCAATTCATTTCTTCTTCTTCTTCTTTTTCTTATGATGTGCATGTACAAATTGTACCACGTTTAGTGCATACAAATTCACATGATTTTATTTTTTATTTATTGTTTTTTTTTTTTTTTAAATAGGAAAAAANNTTATTTTTTTTTTTTTTTTTTTAAATAGGAAAAAATAAAAAAACTGCAAGCCAATTTCAATCTTATAAGTAACTTTTATATCCATAGGGAATGTTTTTTCTGGCTTCTATTCTGTTGGTCTATTTCTTTGTCGTAAAAGTAAATGTGTGTTTTAAAGCAGTTGTATCTTTTGTTTTTTTAGTGCATGTATTGCGAGATTTGTAGTCCTCCGGGATGTATGAGAAATTTCCTTCTTGGAAAAGTTTTCTAAAAAAATTTTAATTTTTTTATTTTTAGTTGATAAAAGAAAAAAGTATAATAATTATTTATTAATAAAAGGATCAAAGCTAAGAGTCAAATAAAATTAAAAAAAACTGCCTGATGGTTGTATGAACTTGTAAATATTTAAGTAAAGTCCGATTATTTTTTCAGACTTAAATATTTTCTTATAAAATCCTATAACTTTTTATGTTAATTTGTTTTACATATAAATTTATCTATACATAACTTTTGTACCTTTATATTTTCGCCGCTCTTTTCATAATGTATTGATTTTTAGACAATCAACCGTAATTATTTTATTTTGCTTAGTATTTTATAGTAATTTATATATCTCAATTTAAACAGATCCTAATAGTGTTGTAAACATTTTCGACGACTTTTAATGCCCAGTATTATTATGTAAACCATCTACAGAATAGAATCACTTAAAAAAATCCCAATCGACCCCCTCTAAAACAAAGATATATTTTGTATTAAAACCTCAGTTTATAGGTTAAGATAGTAGAAGAAGCAAAAAGGAATTAAAAAATACAAGAACTAACAACATCAATAAAGAGGATAGAGACACGAAACCAAATAACGAAAATTTATTCCATCACAAGGGAGCTAAAATATTTCGACAACTGGCTTCTGTGTGCGGAACAAATGGCTAGAAATCATGTAAAGAGCTTACAAATCATGCAGGCCCTTTTCTTGTCTTGCATGTCAAGTTGTTGGAAATTATGCAGCAAAGTGTAAAAGAATACGTTTCTTTTTGAGTTGGTTTAAAGTATTAACTAAAATTAAGACAAAAATAACAACTTTATTACCACACAACAACAAATACTTTATTTTTTCAAATTAAATTTAATAAGGAAAAATTTCGTTGACACAATTTATTTAAAATTTTTAAGTTTTAGGAAATATTTAATTTAGATTTTCATAATTAAAGCAAAATAATAATAATAATAATAATAATAATAATAATAATAATAATAATAAGTAAAAAGGTATAACTTACGTTTATTAAAAAGCCTTACGAAAAAACGATGCAAATGTACCCCTTTTAAAATGAAGATTAGTATCTTCTTATATGATAAAATATTAGATCTTAATCTTAAAATTTTCGTGAGGTGGACCATTTTTAAAACACATCTAAAATTACATATTCCTTTTAGTATCATATAAGAAAATTGACTTCAAATTGTAAAAGAGATATACTATATATATATACTCTATATATATATATATATATATATATA
>MINK01174448.1:318-18485 GCA_001735545.1 Phormia regina
AAATGACCACACATAAGACATATTATCCAGTATATGTTAATTATTAAAGCTGGTTTATGAAAACCTTATTCTCATTTCAAGTTTCATCAATATCTTGTAACAAATATCGGTTATTAGACCAAATACTTAATTAACATAGAATTTAACAATTCTTTTCTACTCATACATGTTGGGATTTTTCATTCAACATTCACTCTTACACAATTGCAGTTACGTGTACTAATTAATACCAGGAGTATTCACGTTTTTTTTTTTTCACATAAATTTTATCATCACTATGCTCATCATTTCCATTAGCTTCTAGTTGTTTAAACTATTATTATCTTATATTTCTATTTAACATGAAAAAAAAAACAAAAATTCTTTAAAAAAATAGCAGTAAATAACTGGTTTCATCTATTCTGCTACAGTTGATTTTTGATGTTAGTTGCAACATAATCTTCTTGCCCCAGCTTTTTCCAAATACATCAGTAAATTGTTTAATAAATCAGCCTGGAAGCTAAAAAAAAAACATTCCTCTATGTTTTTCCTGCTGCTTTATTTGTGGCCAAGAGTTGTGTATAGAACAATTTATCTGTTGGAAAAAGTTGGTCTCCTTCACAAAATAGAATTTATGCCAAAATAATCGTTAAAACCACATCTAACAGGAATCTGTTCTTTATTCTTTGTAGTTAGTGAGATTTTTTTTTAGAATTTGTTCAATTTATAACTTGAAACAAGTTTTATTTTTCATTTAATATTTTTTTTTTGTTTGTATGACCCATATTTGAAATTAAGAGAAAACTTTTTAACATATATTTATTTTTTCCATACTCCAGTATGAATTTTACTCGTTTAATGGAAGTAGCAGGAAAAAAATTGAAAGGTCTTTTAATTTGGTCAGTATGTAGCAACGAAAAAAACAATTAAGTTCTTTAAATAGAAAATATGTCAATAAATGAAAAGAAAAAAAAAAACTATGTTAATTATTCTTATTAAAGTTAATAATTGGAAGTGGGTTTTAATGTAGCAATATTAACAACAACTTTATTAATTAATATTCTGTTAAATATCCAATAAAAGTAAATAAAAGTAATCTATAAGGAAGTACTTTTTCATTACTTCCAATAAGTTCAATAAGTGTTTAAAATCAAGTTTTCATCACATAAGAAAGAAGACTTCCAACTCAGTGAATAGGCAGCAAAAGAACTAAAATCTTCCAATGACAAGCTTCTGTTAAATTCATTGGTAGTGATCCGAATTAGTACTAAGTACTTATCGATCACAAGTTTTGTAGCTCATAAACCAAAATATATTTTAAAAAGTAAGAAAAATATGGTCGGTTAAGTTCACTCATATAATACCTTACATCATTGTGCATCAAAATTCGGGAAGAGGTCAAATATTGAACCTGTAGTCAATTATGTATCGATAAATTTACTAAGTGTTAAATAAAACCATGTTTTGTACTTGGACAGTAAATTGTCTTGGAGAAGAAATACCCAGCAGAGGGTCAGGAAGGCACTTAATGCCTATTACACCTGTAGGTAAGGATTGGGACCTTATGCCGCAAGTTGTATTCTGGATTTACACTTCGTTTGTAAGACTGATTCTTACTTATGGCTGTACAGTCTAATTGAAGGTATTGGCTAAGGGAAAGTACTCAAACCTTCTCTCTAAAGTTCAGGGGTGTGCTTCAGTTGGCATCTCAGGTGCTAGGAGTAGTACACCTCAGGCAGCGCTGAACATCATCCTTCACCTACTTCCAATTGAGGAATCTGGATTGAAGGGACTGCAATTACTAGGTAACTCTAGTGCTGGATATGCCAGCATACTCGTCGAAGTCCAATTCAACGGTTGGACAATATCCTTGGGAGAGCATACAGATTATGTCGGGACTACGATTAACTTTGGGGCTACGCCCGCTTTGGCGATACCTAGCAGGGACCTCTGGGTTATTTTGTCTTCACGGACGGTTCGAAAATGGAAGCAGACACTGGCGCAGAGGTCTACCTTTTGGGGTCCGATATGAGACGATCCTACAAATTGTGTGACAGTTTTTGTGTTTTTTTAGGAGGAGATTCTAGGTATTTATAAAGCCCTAGGTCTGATTGAGGAGAATATTGAACGAGAGTCTAAGATTACTATCTATGTCGACAGTCAGGCAGCACTATTGGCACCGACTAGTCATTATGTTAGGTTCAGATTGGTACTTGAGTCCAAGAGGGAATTGAGAAGTTTAATGGATTTCTATATGATAAGACTCTGTTGGGATCCCGATAACTGCGTCTTTCTTGGTAATGAAATAACCGATGAGATTGCTCGCAGTGGCTCTGAGCTAGATATGCCTTTCATAGAGTCATCTATTTTTAGGACAATAAGGAAGTAGACTCTGGATAAAGCAATTCGAGCCTGGAACACCAGATCGGACTGCAGAGTTCCTACAGCGCTATGGCCTAGTCTTAAACTGGCAGATTCCAAACATCTTCTAGGATAGTCTTAGAGTTATAGTAGATATGTCAACACTTGTCCCATAACTAAATCCACCCGGTAGGTGTAAGAGACCTTAGCAGGTATGACCTCGATACCTTATGGATATGGTCAAGTGTATAGTTGGCTAGGAATAATATCTCATGACTGACTGGTTAGGGCAGGTGGAAAATTGTAAACGCCTTCTTCCAATTCTTGCAGCTGCGGCAATAATTGTTGAATGGAAGTCCGAGGGCTAAAATTATTCTTTTCGCTATCGATATATCTTTTTAATTATGGACCACAATATGTGGCACATTAGCTCCGAACTCTTTAAAATAACCGATTTGACTGTGGTATAAAATATCTATTTGGAGCCTAAAGATAAATATTATAATGACCTTGTTATATGAATGTTTTTAAGTTCTTTTGAAAAAAAAAATACATATCTATTTTTAAATCTAATTTTATTTAATAAGAAAAAAAATAAAATATTTATTGAATGTAACCACAAACACAGTTTATGTGAGAACATTTACCATTGAAAGGAATCTTAATATTGTTCTTTTTCCTCTTAGATTTTTTTTCCTAAGTAATAACACTATAATTACAAAATAAGAAAAATCTTAAGAAGCTGGTCTTTTTCTTCAATCCCATACCAAGAAAAATCAATAGAAAATATTTGCTATGAAAAAATAAAATAAAATAAAATAAAGAAATGAGATTATACTATAAATTGCCTACAATCATGGTGTCGCCGGTTAACCAACCACATTCTGACGCCATATAAAATTGATTGTGCAACTCTTTGTGTACATTTATTTTTGGATGTGTTGCATTAAAACTATTACAGAAGTTGCAACATCGATTTTGGTTGCTATTTCTATCTACAACGACTACGCTTGATGATCATTGTTGAACTTCTATTATGGCATTTGTTCTCTATTCATGGCAATGAGACGTGAATCTTGTTATTTATAGAAAAACTAATTTAATCCTGTTTAGTTGAAAACTAGAAAGTCAACATTATGGTCATGATTTTCATCTTTCTTTTTTTATTTTATAGATTTGTGGAATTTTGCTCTGTATTTAATGATGATAATTGTGTTTTATGTTTTAGTTATATTTTCTTTGTTTTGTTATTGATATTTATTTTAGAGAAGACTTTGGATGTTTTTTTTTTTTCAAAGAGGAAATTGTTTTTGAATTTTATTATATTTCTCTGTTAAAGATAAACTTTAAAGTAAAGCAACTTGTAGTTGTGGTGCAACTTGTTTGATGCAACTTAGAAACGGTTTGATGTAATTGGATTATTTTTTTGGTATTTTTATTGAAATTTGAAGCAAATAAATTTTATATAAGTGTCAATCTTTCATTAAGAACGGTTCATTTCGGGATCTTGGTAAGATTTTGAATCGATCTAGCAATATCCGCTTTCCTGTATGTCTGTTGAAATCGGGATAGGGCTCAGAAGCCATATCCTTGGGGTATTATTTTTCCTGCAAATGTTGAATTTAATCCAAAATATACCCAACGCGGTGGTGGTTTTATAATGTTAATGGGATGTTTTTCGGTCTCTGGAGTTGGTCCAATATTTTGGATTCAGGGAAAATGAATGCTATTGACTATATAGACATTCTCCAGAACAAAATGTTTCCATTTACTGGGGATGAAATGCCACTAAAGTGGGAATTCATGCAGGATAATGATTCTAAACCTTCCGCTAGAACAGGCGCGGATCCAGCTTAAGCTTTTGGGGGAGGAAAATAGAACGATTTTCTTAACTAATTCCTTAAATTATATGATTTAATACAGAATTTTCATTGAGGTTTTTTATTTTGGCGAGGGAAATTTCCTTTTTTCCCTCCCCGTGGTTTCAGCAGAATGAGTTGCCTGTAATGGAGTGGCCGTAACAATCACCGACCTTAAACCTCATTGAGCATCTCTGGGGAGTTTTCAAATATAAAATTGGCAGCTTTAAATAAAGAAAAAATTCAAGGAACCTGGTACTCAATTTCGCCCGAGTTATGTGCCAATCTTGTGGGGTCTATGAATCGCCGTTGACAAGAGGTTATAAAAATGAAAGGCCAGAACTAGTTTCGCTTCATTTTTAAAAAAATGTTTTCATTAACACAGAAATTCTCGTATATTTAGAGCCTTTAGAAAGGGCTTTTTCTGGCCTATTCCCTTCTTCCCTTCTTACAACAACAAAATAATGGAGTGCTAACAAAGAAATTCTAAGTGATTGTTGCGAAAAAGACTAATCCATAAAATTGCTGTAGCAATTGAACAACAAATCGTTTAATTAGAACTTGAACATATTAGTCATTAATATTTTTTTTTTTACTAAATGACACAATTTTGATAACAATGTCCTGAATATAATTATCCTTTGTTATAATTTGGCAAAATTTTTTTTTAAATTTGTTTATAAAAAAATATATTTCAAAAAGCTTTTTTCTCTGAGAGGGAACGGTGCTACCTTGTGTCTTTGTATCATTCTAAAAAATTTTAATTTTTAATCAATAAAATTCATAATCTAAAACAAAAAAAAAAAAATCATTTTATGTAAATCTTCACATCATATCGTCACTATTACTTCTTAAGTATAAATCATGACATTTTTTGTTGTTGTTTTAATAGATATATAAAATGCATTTCCGTTTTTTCACACCATAAATGAAAAATAAAAAAATGAAAAGAAAAGAAAAAACGCCACAACATGAAAAACATGATGTTTTTTCCAACATCTACCATTGAGAGAGCGAAAAAAAACTAATAATTGCTACATACAACTAGTGCAGAGCAATGTGGTGCGGCACAGTTTATGCACATACATACATATACATGCACATACCGTCATTTCAGTTTAACCCATATTTGTCATAATGGTCAGTCATACAAATCAAATGGTTTGAACATACAACACCAACAACAACAAATATAAATTGCAACAACAAACAGACATTATTGGTGGTGCTGATTTTTTTTTTTTTTTTGTTAAAATTATGAATTGACTAAAGTTTTTTAGTACCCAGTGATATTGGACAGAGGAAAAAGTAATAAAAATCATGTTTTATATGTTTTTTTAACAATCACACAAAATTAAATACACAAAAAATTAGTGTAACGGGTATTTTGTTAAAAGTTGGAAATATTTATTTTATTTAATACAAATAGACAACTAACTAGGGTCCATCTAAGTACCGTGATTATACCCTGAGGAATCATGATATATTAATTCACATGTTCAAAACAGCTTTCGAGTCGAACTGACCTAAGGTATGATCGCTGTGATTTCAATAACAGATCGATCTAATAATACATGCACAAACGGACCGTCAAAACTTGTCTTGTCCATCATAAGATTATCCGGGGTATTTGAATGACCCCTAACATAGATCTGCTTTATGTTTGAATGTTTCGCTATCTCATTTAGGGAATGAAAAAAATTAGGGATGCCTGGCATTCATGTACCAGTCTGGATGTAGAGAAGATACTCAAGCCCAGCTCGACCATCTTTACAGATTTCAATATGCGATCACAATACCCTATAGTACATTCACCAAATCAGCACTTTCTTCATGGTCTTGATCTCTACTTAGAAAATGATACAGTGATCTGGTAAATTGAAGGCAATTCTCTTCCTATATGTAGTTAGAAAGACAAGCCCCTCAACAGATTTGACCTCATCAGTATAAATGTCCATTAAAACAGCTCTCGAGTCGAACTGACCGTAGCAGTCGAGATTTGTACTGAGAAGTCTCTGTCAACAAAAAAGGTATAGTAATACAATAATCAATAACCATATCCTCTATCATTCGATACACCCATAGGTGGTCATCAACATAATGGCGATATGTTTGGCTATAAGATCCAACGATAACCAATTCATTAGAACGAATAAGTCCTAAGTATAAATAAAATTGGAGCTAAATGAAGTTCACTTGTAATAAGTAACACTGAACTATGGAAAATCCTTTCAGAGATTATGATGTAGGTGGATTTTTCCATAGTCCTTCACTATATCATTGTCTCATACATAAGTGTGGACTTAA
Organism: Phormia regina; assembly: GCA_001735545.1. Taxonomy (NCBI): domain Eukaryota; kingdom Metazoa; phylum Arthropoda; class Insecta; order Diptera; family Calliphoridae; genus Phormia; species Phormia regina. Next base: position 6,825 of record MINK01174448.1, read on the forward strand.
TCACCTCGTCGTAGAGCAATTTTGTGTTCTTGAAGATTTACCACATGCAATTGGTAAATTAATTAAATTCATCCATTTATATACATATATAGATCAATACCGGACCGGTCTTTTGAGGCTCTAGAGATCTTGCTTCGCAACCCCTATTCTGCATTGCAGTGGTATCGCGACCCACTATAAATTTGAAAATAAGATAAAATTTTATGTAAAGAAAAAGTACTTTAGGTAAAATTAACATTAAAATTAATATTTGATATTAAGGTAGCAAAGGTGTGTACAATGATAAGTTTGGAAAGGGCACCCAACAGCCTATCAGGGGCGGAGCTAAGAAGGCTTACTTTGAAATTCGGTATTTCATGCTAAATTTAGGCTTCTAATAAGGTTTTAAATACTTGTGTATATTCTTGCAATCGAATTATTTACTTTTGAAATTTTAAGTATCTCAAATTTTGCAAGTTCTTAGTACAGATATTGTCATATATTTCTGGCCGAAGAACAAAAATATATATATATTGAATAAATAAAATTTGAGTACAATATCTTTAGGTTTTTTTTTAACAAAAAAATGTCCATTATTTTTTTCCCTGAATTAAAATTTTCTTTACAGTCTTTACAGAGATGAATTTAAAATAGAAACTAATTCCTATAAACCAAGATGACGCGGTACACATATCCTCCCGAATTTGAACCACTTTATGAAAGTCTATATTTTCTAAAACCCCAAAGTACGAATCTACAAACGGAATGCAGTTTTGAAATCTATAATATGTTGTAAGAATTTTTAATCAAAATCTTTGGACATTTGGTGAATTTTATAGTCGAACATAAAACTTAATGAAAGTAGACTCGATAAAGATCATAATAATGTATTTGAATAAGCTTTTTCGATATTTGATTGTTACTGCTTTTTTGATTTCAAAAATTATATTTCCGTCCGTTATTAATATGTCTTCCCATATTTAAATCAATTCAAGCTTTAATTGCAATTTATATTTAAACTTTCTGTATAATATTTTTATTAAAAAATTTTGCATTAAAGAATATTTTTCAACACATCTTCGCGACCCCAAAAAACTTCTTACGGATCCCTTGTGGGTCGCGGACCCCCATTTGAGAACCGTTGCTATAGCCTGTGTGTTCTGGAGCCACGATAATTTGGAGTTCAATATGATCCAAAGGTACTTCACACTATCTGACACATTTTTAACGTGGATGTACGAAAGTTTGTATCTTCTAAAGAAGAGAACAAGTTCCATTTTTCCTAGATTTACGCAAAGGCCATTAAAATAAATTCCAAGCTAGAGGATGTTATTTCATAACGTATAAAAATCTTAATTTCTATAGATGGAATTTATTTTACACTACTATAAACTACTCCAGATAAATATGTTCAATATAAGTTATGAAGAAACTCAAATATTGGAATCTTAATGTCAAAAACTTTCAAAATTAAATAACATTTCAAGGATAAATTATATCATTTCCAATATTACCAAATTCAATAAAATATTAACCAATGAAATAAGTTCCCAAAATAAGTTCCAAAATAATTCGATAATGAAAAAACGTTATTTAGCTGAATTATTGTTATAAATATCTCCGAAGAGAAAACCTTTTTGTCCAACTTTATTTTAATGAAAACAATTTTCCAAATAAAATCCCAAATTTAAAAATAGACTTGAAACTTCAATTTGTATGGAAAAATATTTGAAACTTATTTTATTTGGGAATCATTTCACTTTACCACCAAAAAATATCATCTCATATTGCCACACTTCCAAAAAAAAAGTATCAAATAAAACTTGAAATCATTTATATGTATATCAAGGGGCTTGATGTTTTAAACAATCACCGCATTCACACTCAAGTTGATGTAATACTTACAAAGTTGTCATAAACTAGTAAATAAAAAAAAAACCTATCTGTGGTTTTCCAGTTTTTTTTTTTCTCTTTCATCTCAAATTATAAATGTATATTAAAGCAGAAATAAATGCGTTCAAATGCAACTGTTTTTTGATCAAATCAAAATTAATTTACGTTACACCATAATTGCCATAAAGATAAAAACTCTAATAACATTTAGCGTTAATAAGAAAATAATAAAAAAGAGATACAATTTCATCATAATAAATGTTTTACAAGTTGAAATATTTTTTCGCAAGTGTTAAGGATTCGAGAGAAATAAATAAATTTTATTTTTTTTACTTTAACAAGAGGAAGGGGATCCACTAAGTGTTGTAGGATTGTATTTAAAGAGATTGAAGTTTAAGTTTTGTAGAAAAAATAGAAATTAAATTGTTGCACATCTTTAAAAAAAGTAGTGCTATTAACAACATTGTATGTTTATCTTTATCATAATATCATCATCATCATCATTTGCAGTTAAAACATATATTATATGTCACTACAAATTTTTCTACGCTGTCTATTCATATTGTCACATATTATTCTTAAGAACGTGTTTACAAATATCGTTGTCTTTTTTTATTTTTAAGATTATGTATGTGTTCCTGCTAATACAATTATAAACAATTACAGTTATATAACCGATAATACGTTATTTTAAATTAAATCTTTCTCACTTATTGTCATTTGACGTTGTTGTGGTGATTGCTTTAGACGAAATTATATTTAATTGTATTGGACGTTTTTATTGCTAATTATATATTTTCTTAGTATTAAGACAATTAATTTGGATTGTATCTGGATACTTCAAATTACTGTGTAAAGACAAGTTTCCACAACTACAATGAAATAACAATTGTGGAGAGAATTCATATTTGGGTTGTATTAACAGTAAATAAATAAATAAATAAATAAATAAATAAATAAATAAATAAATTAATTAATAAACAAATAAAAAAATAAATGAAATAAATAAAATCAGGAATTAGAACTTGTTCTAAAATCATTAGTTCTGTAATTAGAACCCCTTCATATTCTTTATTAACATCCTACGAACTAATGGCATCAAAACTAATTCTGACACTAATGGAGTAGAACCTAATTGTCGTTCTAAATTCCTCTTAAGGAGTGTTTTAGAGAACTAGTACCTAAGAACTTATTCTGCATGACTTCTTCATCACTTCTGAGAACATATTATTGGATCTTGAATGACTTCCTAGAACTATTTAAAAAATAGTTCCCCAATGCTATTATAGCACTAATTTTGAATGTGAAAATTTTGAAAAAAATTTGATTATGGACTAGTTCCAGAACCATTCCATAGAATGGGTACTGGCTTGGTAATCCCAACAAAAACTTAGCTTTCATTTTTAAAAGCAACAACTTACTGTATGCATTACATTGTAGCCTTATTCGCCACTCGCAGCATTACGTAATAGTGCTTCAATAACTAGTTTTTAGTAAATATGAAAGTAATTTGGGTTTTACGTGTTTTAGTTATCAAAAGCGCCTAATAAAATATATGTACATAAATTTATTGAAGGTTCAACTCCCAATTGAGGNNTTTTAGAGAACTAGTACCTAAGAACTTATTCTGCATGACTTCTTCATCACTTCTGAGAATATATTATTGGTTCTTTAATGACTTCCTAGGATTATTTAAAAAACATGAATAAAAAATTTCACAAATTCCAAAAATTAAAAAAAGAGTCCCAGCAAAAAAATAATGGTAGTCGTTCTTAACACACGACATCTAAATTACATCCCAATATGCTAATGCTTATTTTCAGCTCATCTTGTAGCTATTTTTATCATCATTGTAATGTAATTTTATTTAAACTTTTAACATTACATTTTAGTTTGTACAATAAGTTATAGAAGTAAAAAAAAAATAGTAATAAAAATTGAACTAGATTGAATTTTGAAAAAAGGAAAAAAAAAAAAAACAGTTTGGTTAAATACAATGGACTTTATAGTCAAGAAATTTCAACAATTTAGTTAAATAAATTCTATGAAAAAATTAAAAAAAGCAAAATTTTTTTTAGAAATTTTCAAAATTTTAGAATTTTCTAATTTTTTTTTTAAATTTCTGATAACATTTTGAAAGCGCCTCTTAAAGACCTTTCATATGATACCAAATTTATATATATTTCCTTTGGAAGAAATATGAAAAAAAAAATCCAAAAAACCTCAAAAAGGACCTTTTTATTCTGTGATCCAGCTCACCAAATATTGATCCCAGGACGAAAAAATTGGGAAATTGCTCCCAACTAAAATGAAAGTTTAGTTGGGAGCAATTTCCCAATTTTTGTACCTAATTTTTTCTCCATATGTATGTGAATAATACTTATACAATATAACGTGAAGTTTGCAGGGGTTCATTTGCATTTTATGCATCTTTTATTGGTGTTATAACATACATGAGTTTTATTTCTCGGGTACTCATGTTAGATCTGGTTTATATAATATGAATTAATTCCCATCAAAATTTCAAATTTATAACAAAAATTATGTCTTTAAAAACATATTATTTAAACAGGTGGTTTAAAAAATATTAAATATTATAACTTTGAAATTCGAGTACTTACTATGTGTCTTTAAAACAGAAATAAAGTAACTGCATAACTAAATGAAGTTTTCACTATCAATAAGAAAAAAATACACAAAAGTGCAAGTTGACGGGCATTAATAAAACAAATATAAATAAAATATTAAAATAATATTCTGGTAAGTAAAATGAGCTCTAAAAGATCATCTGCATCACCACTGTATACTAAAAAACTATTTTTAAAATTATTATAGATAACATCCATTAGAACCATAATAGGAAACCGAGGTTTGAAATAAATCTGTCAGATATATCTCCAACATTGCTTGTCGACTTCAATATGGATGGGAGCCACAATATAAAACGATTTTTGAATTAACCAAAACTATTTAATGTTTATTTCGTAAGTTTTTTTTAACATTTATTTTTAACTTATTTTTTGTACGAATATTTTTTATTTTATTTCAGTTGGTACTTATAATGAAAACTGCACTGAAAAGGCATTTAAGTAACATTTAAGAGATGCAATAAAATTGTTTAAAAAATAGACATTTCAAAGCCTATAAGCCTAGAGTACTTGTAAAATTACATGAAATGTATTTATGTTTTATTAGCTTTAATTCTTAAGAAAACATGTTTATTTTTCAATGCTTTCAAAATATCTGAACTGTAGCTTTTTTAAGTTATATTTAAGTTTGTTTAAAATAAACATTAAATTAAAAAAAAATCATTTTAGTTGATCAGTTTTTTTTATGAAATTGGAAGCTATGCAAGTGTATTTTTAATTTCTACATTAATATAATTTTTTAAATCAGATATTTCACTATTTTTTTGTTACATCCTAGATGTAAAACATTCTGAGTTATGAAAACTTTTTAAAAAAGGATCCAATTGTTAAGATCAAAAGTTGTCAAAAATGCACAACATCTCACCAATGACACGCTAATGTTAAATTCATTGGTTTTTCACCTGAATTTGAAGAGAAGCTGGTAACTAGTTGTGGTGATTTTATAACATATTTTTCCTCACTTTTTTGCTGGGGTATTTACAAAATTAAATTGAATTTAGGAAAAAGGCAGGTTCTGGTGCCATTCCCCAATGTTTTTATAGCACTAGTCTTGAATGTGGTAATTTTGAAAAATAAATCATTGATTAAAGACTAGTTCTAGAACCGTCCCATAGAATGGGTACTGGCTTCCTAACACTTTCACATAACTAGTTCCAGTAGGGAATAAATAAACAAATAAATAAATAAAAAATAAATAAATAATTAAATAGATAAATCCCAGGAAAAAATTTAGAACATCTTCCAAAATCATTAGTTGTAGAACTGGTGTAATAAAAACTATTTCAGATTCTTGAATAACATCCTCAGAACTAGTGGTATCACAATCAATTCTGACACTAGTAGTCTGGAATATATTTTTGTAATTAGTTTTGAATAATGTTTTAGAGAACTAGTTCTTAAGAAGTAATTCTGTATGACTTCTATATCACTTCTGGGAATAAATTAATGGTTCTCGAATGACTTCCTAGAAATGTTAAAAAAGAACTTGTATACAAATTTCACAAATTTCATAAGAATAAACAATTAAAAAACTTGTTCTGAACTAATTCTAGAATCGTTCCACAGAATGAATGTTGGCTAGCTAACACTTAATCAGAACTAGTTCTGGTGGTGACAATTTAAAACAAAAATCATTAGTCTCAACGCCATAGTAGAACCAGTACAGGCTATTTTCATAGATTCTGGAACTAGTTGTAGAACTAATACAATTTTTCCTGGGATAAATACATAAATTAATAAATAAATAAAAAGCTTTCTCTTTTCACAAGAAAGCCCAATGTGTAGACATATTTTTGGCTCCATTTAGCATAATGTCCCTACCGAAAGAAAGAGGGGTGAATTCTATAGATTATCCGGAGCTATGAGCAATGGAAAGATAAGTGAAAAGAGGAAAGGTGGAAAGAGGAGTGAAAAAAAAAAAAAAACAAAAAAGATGTCCCAAAATATAGAAGATTTTAAAAGCAAATGAGCAAATTGTTCCGCTAAAATTATCGAAACAGCTATCAAATCTCTATTGCAAGAGTCAACTAAAATGGTACAAAAGTTTATAAGTAATGGTTAGAACTATAACAATTAAATTTTTCTATAAACTGTAATATTAATATCAATTAAATATAAAAAAGCCTAAACTCCAAGATCATCCGTTTCCAATTTATTTAATTTAATTTAGAATATGTTAAGATTTTTTCGAACACACTCCGTACATATATAGATGATGATCACAGTTTTCTTACATTAGTAATTGTGGCATCAGAATGAAGCACATTTTAAGATTTCGTAATTTTTTTGTCTTAGCCAAACAATTCAATTAATTAAACCCTAAAGCGTTTATTTTATTATTTTACTTTAATTTCCAACGTAGAGTCTAGACAAGTTAAATCGTATGCGAATTTTAAAATATGTATGTTTCTTTATTTTCTTTTTATTTTTTATTTAAATTTTATAATTATTAATAATTAATCGAATAATTTGGATACCCTATAGAAATTAGTTTTTTTTTTTGTAGCAATAAATTAAATGGCAAATAAATTAGTATTAAAAAACACTATCACAATATACAGATTATTTCTTGTTTATAAATAATAAAAACAAAGAAGAGATTCCTTTATTTATGGCCTTAAACAGCTGATAACAACACAAACACTTTATTAAACTCAAATAATAGGGTATTCAATTGCTGTTTTGTTTTAATCAAATTTTTTTTAATTAATAACACTCACATCAAATTCAACACTGCTGTGTCGTATGACACTACTAAAGGGTATTGGACAAGACCAACGTTTATGTTTCTTATCCTCTTCAATATACGATATGAACATTTTGAAAAACGCATTTATTTTACTTTTTTTTTAATAATTAAAATTAACAATTTGAACCTTAAAATTTTTATAATATTTTTCTAAAATTACAATGTTTTTATTATTATTTTTTTTAAATTCCGCCTAGCAAACGTTTTAAAGGTTGTCCGTCAACTAAATTGAGAAATACAAACGAAATGATATGATTCACTTGTTATTCCCTCATAAATTCTCAATAAAATTTTATAAAAAAAAATATTAAAAAAAAACAAATGTGTTGTTTTAAATAAAACCCTCTAAAATATATAACTATTTATACAGCATCTTTTTTATTTTTTATTTTTTTAATTTACAACGCTTTAATTTGTTTTACAATTTATATTGAAAATAAAAACACAAGCTGCTCTTAGAGCATTAAAATAAAGAGAAAATTGTATGAAAATGTAAAAAAAATAATATAAATAATAATAAAAATTATATTTATTTTAAAAGCTTCCCAGTGTATTTAGTAGTTATGCTGGACAACCCAACAAAAAGGCAACGAAAATACAAATCGTTGGCATACCCAGCCATAGTAGTGATAAGTATGAGTTGCTTTTGTTTTATTTATTTTAAATTGTCGCTTATCACTTAAAAAAATAGCAACAAAAAACAAGTGAGGGTGTAAATGAATTATATATGTTTAACCTTTTGATGGTCAATTGTCTCAAGTCAGGGACAGAGTTTAACGAAAAAAATTGTAACAAAATTTCTATTCAAATCAAATAATAAAAATTTTCTATAGATTTTATTTTATTGCAGGTATTGAATACATTAAATGATTCTTTAGTCTTAGGAAGTTGGTAGACTGTTTCAAATCCTAAAGTGTAGCCAAAGGCAAAATTTTTGGATAAAAGATTTGTATCTTCTTAAGTAAATGGCTCAACATTGACACCCTGTTGCTTATGGAGTGATTACAAAATGATTTTTTTTAAAGCTAAGGACCTCTTCATCTATTCCTCCATACATTTCAAATTGATACCTATTTAATACCAAAAACTTTGCATTTGGTTCCACTGTGACTCGTTTAATTATTTTTGTAAAGTTTATGTTTTAAAAATTTAACTCACCTGTGATACTAAAGCTTTGGTTTCTGGTGTGGTACTTTCTAAGAAAATCCTTTTGAATTCACTAGGACTAGACAATTTAAAATCTGAGGCAGATGCTATAAAAGATTGAATTTCCTGAAGACTTTGTTCGGCCAATTCTGGAGATGAAGAACATTTTTCAATACGTTGGGAGGTAAGTAATTCGACGCCATTAGCACACCATTCATTAGCCTTAAAAAAAATTATTAACAAACATACAAATTAATTTTAAATTTAATATTAAATTAATTTGGAAAAAAAAAAGAAAAAATCACCTTTTCAACTCTCTCCATTAATTCACGATTTTTATTAAGAATTTCTAAACGTTTCTGTAAACGTTCAGTGATTATATCACAAACACGTTGCAGTTCATCGCATTTTGGTTGTACTATTTCCCAGGGATAAACACCACGTGAGCCAATAAGTTGTTGACCAGCTGCTATTACCTCAGCAGCTTTATCAATGTCTTGCGAACACAGAGTCTGAAACTCTTTAGTCTCTGTAATTAAACTATCCACACGTTCCACGCTCTCACCAATTTCGGTCATTTCAGACACAGTTTTAAGGCGGCCATCAAAAGTATTCTAAAATAGAAATAAAAAATTGAATAATTCCAATAAAAAAATTCATTTAAAGTTTTCAAAATCTCACCTGTAATTCTCTAAAACTCTGTTCAAATTTTCTCAATTCTAAACATTGTTGCAAACGATTACGATGAGTTCGCCAAAATTCATCAAATCTTCTTTCGGTTTCTTCTAGCTGCACCAAAAGTCTACGATAGTCCCGACAATCATCATAGTGTTGTGGTTTTTTCAATTTATATTGTTGGTGATAAATAATTTGGTGACGTTTAATAAATTGTTGTTGTTGTTGTTGTTGTGTTTGTATTATATTTGATTGCCCTGCACTGGATCTGCATTATTACTCATAATTTATGATAATTTTTTTTTATTATTTTTTTGGATTTAAAGTTTAAAACGCGTTTTAATTTAAATTTTATTTTATTTCAATTTTAGTCATGTGTTTTATATTTTTTTTTTTTAGTTTAGTTTTATTTTTATAATTTAATTAAGTAGCATATATGACATTTTTATTAATTATTGCATTTAAACAAAAACAATTGTTACGTTTTATCACACGTGAGTGAAACCGTGATCGTATGTAGTATGTAAAAAGAGAAAGAGAGAAAAAGACACACAATATTGTTTTTATGATGAGCCATGAAATGTAAACATTGAAATGATCAATTTAAGTTTGTGCAAGTTAGTGTAAAAGAGAGTTCATGTTAGTGTTAATTGTGTTTTTGTTTTTGTTGGGTGAGAATAGTGCCAGAGTGTAAATTTGGTTTGATGGGGTAACAGCTTTAGAAGTCTAAATCGGTAGGGTAACAATTTAATATGGAATTTTAAATTGGATTTGTATATAAATTAAATTAAAAAAAAAAAAACATATATAAACTAAATCCCAATATCTCAATCTCTGGTTAACGTTTATCCTAACGATATATGATATATCTTTCACTTCCCATAATACTATGTTTTCTTAACATTCGAATAATCTATATATATAAAAGAGTAACGTGACTGACTTACTGACAGATTCATCATCCCACAGCCCAAATGGCTGAAGCTAGAGAGAGACGAAATTTGGAACTTGGGTAGGTTTCCCTCCATATAGATCCACAAAGATGGGATTTTTGGCAAAAACGGGAAAAATAGGTAACCTTATAACTCGCAATCTAATAATGATACAAAAAAAGTTGAATAGCTATCGTTATTCATTTAAGAAATAATTGGACAGGTGTGTGGTACTTTTTTGAAAATCAACCGTTTTAGGGAGAAAAAGGGGAAAAACTGTATTTTGGTACTTTTTTGGCACCATATGTATATTTGAAATCAATCAACATACAGATAAAATTTATGTCGTATTCATAACTTATCAAAAGATGAGAAATAAAAATTCAGTACTTTTTAGAAATTCAAACGTTTAAGGGGTAAAAATCGTACCTATTTTTAGTACTTTTTTTATAAAACATTCATCTATATTTATTGAAATATACATATGAGGATTTTAATGTTTTTTTACAATTTAAAAAATTTATTGGAATACAATTTTTGATACATCGTTGGGTGAAAAAAAGTACCAAAAAAGGGGTAAGAGCGAAAAATTACATTTTATTCAAACTTAATAATGATTTTTCAATGACATTAAACTTAGAAACATAAGATTAAGTAAATGTGGAAATCGTGGTACTTAAAGATATATGTTCTTATGAGTAAGAAATCAAGTGGAGGGACTTTTTGTTCTTCTAATGGTACTTATTCGAATTTTCTGTAATATTTAACTTAAAAACATAAAATTAAATACGCATCGTTCGATGTTAGAAAGAATTCACAAAGGGGGACTTTGTGGTACTTTTCGGTTCTTCTAATGATACTTTTTGAATTTTCTATAGTTATGAACCTATAAACATGAAATTAGGAATATGTATATGGTCCTTAGTTAATAAGAACCCATAGGGAGGGTGGTATTTTTTGTTATTTTAATGGTACTTTTTTTGAAATTTCTATAATTATGAACTTAGAAACATGAAATTTGGGATGTGTGATCCATAGTTAATGAGAATTCATAAGAGGGGACTTTGTGGTACTTTTTTGTTATTTGAATGGTACTTTTTGAATTTTCTAAAATTATGAACCTAGAAACATGAAATTAGGGTTATGTGGTCCTTTTTTTTGTTCTTCTAATGGTACTTTTTGAATTTCCTGTAATATTTAACCTAGAAACATGAAATTAAATATACATGGTCCTATATGGGAAAAAATTCACAAGAGCGGTCTTTATGGTACTTTTTTGTTCTTCTAATGGTACTTTTTGATTTTTTTATAATTATGAACCTAGAAAGATGAAATTAATGATATGTAGTCCTAAATGAATGTGAATCCATAAGAGGAGATTTTATGGTACCTTTTTGTTCTGATGGTACTTTTTGAATTTTCTATAATTTTTAATTTAGATACATGGTCCTAAGTTAATGAAAATTCATTAGGGGACATTGTGGTACTTTTTCGTTCATATGATGGTTTATTATATTTTTAAAGAATTTCGAAGTCAGTGATTCCATGTCAAAACGGATTCCATGTCATGTTGAAACATCCTTTACTGTAGAAGAATTTTTCATAAAAAAAATAATTTTAATTTATATTATTATTCAAT
>MINK01174449.1:9730-19795 GCA_001735545.1 Phormia regina
ACTTTAAGGTGGGTGTAGGAAAATGTTTTCTCTGCGTTACAATATTTGCACAAACACATAATACCCCAACCACCTATGGTGGGTAAGGTAAAATTGAAACTTATATAATATATGAAAATATTGAAAATCAGCTAAAAAAATTTATGTCAGAGGTACCCTATTTTAATCCACCTTAGCTACACCCCTGATGGGCCTGTTGTGTCTCCTTTCAAAACTTAACATTGTACACTCCTTTGCTACGCCTATATAAAATTTCACGCAAATCTAGGTCATCAGAAGTTACAGATTTATTTCCAAAAAATCGATTCTGCCGCAGTGTTTTTTTTTTCAAATTTTTTAAAGTAGCGCTGAACGTATAAAGTCGTGAATTTTGTCAAACGTTACCTCGTGTTTTAATGTTAATCGCTTATCATAAACATCTGCATAAAGCAGGTTGAAACAGAAGGTATACAATACAATGATATTTTTTGTTCACAAAATGGGTCTTTGAAGTTATATATTATGCTAGATGTAAATCACTCTTTGAAGTTATATTTACATCTTGCACACATCTAAATAATCTTGTTACAACCACAATTTTATGGCTTCAGAAAGTATGCGAACATATGGTAATAACAAAGATTTTAAGGAAATTACCACCAGCTTATAATTATGGAGATGGTATAAGCAATCAAGAAAGACAAGACTTGAAAAGTGGATCTACTGCGGAATGATGAAATTAAAAGTTTGTGCAAATTGAATCTGGTGAAAGTATTATTTCAATCACATATCAGCATGATAATTCTAGTTTCCAGATGGTGGAAAATATACATGATATAATAAGGGCAGGAAAGACAAGATATAATTTCAGACCTAATTAGCAATATATGTGGTTGATGGTTTATTAATATATAACGACGAAAATCTTGCTAATGAGCTTCTAAAACATCTTAACAGTCATTTCTAATTAAAAGAATGTCAAATAAATAAATTTCTTGGTTTCTAAATTCAAAGTTTGTTCCATATACAGGTTAAGGCATTAGGGCAACAAATACAACCCAACTTTGAGTATTTGTGACTATCAAAATAAATATTGCAGAGAAAAGAAAGTTAAGAAAAATTTTAATTGTGTGTGTTTGCATTTATATTGTTGTTTATATTCTTTTACCAAATTTTCTGCATATTTGCTCCATGATTCATAACATAAACTGGATTTAAAATCAAGAATTATGTTTAAATAAAGGATTATATCTCACGAATAAATTATATTATTATAACAATATAATTATTTTACAAAATTTTATTTTTTTATTTTCATACACACACACACTTAAAAAATTGACTTCTGAAAAACCAAAACAAAAATCAGCTGGGTTAACAACTTCACCTGGAAATACGTCTTGGTTTGTTCACTTTTTTATTTATAAATTATTACTAGACCTTATATATAATATGCAGTTTATGTTTTAAGTAGATATGTTGATAACCCAAGTCAAGTTCATATAAATGTTGCAAAAATAATGTTTATATATATCAAGGAATCTCTCAATCATGAATTATTCTATACAAAACAAAACGGATACACTTTGAAAACATTTTACGATTCTGTTTACGCTGGAGATATTGACATCCGTAGATCAATTTCAGGAACAGTAATCCAATTAAGTGAGTGCACTGTTAGTTGGAGATCTCAACAACAATGTACTTTTCACTATCAACTAAAGCCGAATATATTGCAGCATGTGAATCTGTAAAAGTCATCGTATGAACTAAGCAATTAATAAATGAACGATATTAAAGGAAATTGTTTGTATTTGGGTATCTAAAGTACAATTAAACTTATAAAGAATCCAGAATATCATAAGAGGTCAAAACATATTGATGTCAAATATCATTTTATTCGTTTTATTTCAAAGCAAATTTTGAAAACTTCAAAAAAATGTTTTAATATTAGTTCTAGAGGTCAGATTAGGCAAATGTTTGTTTCAAATTTGATTGCCCGAACGTAAACAAAATTTTTCAAAGCAATATGAAATTTATTTATTTACATTTATTTTCCCATTTTTGTTTGTTAAAAAAAAAAAAATAAATATAGTCAAATAGGCAAAATGGAAAGGTCACTTTTAGGTAACATTTGAAAAAATTATTTTTTCAAACTGTCGAAAGCAATAAATTTATTTTTATTTAAAATATATTAAGCAAAAATCATTATATTTTTTTTTTTATTTTATGATGTGGAGCAGCTTCGATTACTGTTTAAAAGAGAAATAATATAAAAAATATGGAAAACGACAATGACATATGCTGTTCACGATCATAACCCATAATGGTCTCAGTGCCACAAGCGTCAACAACATTAAGGTCCTTCTAGTTATATATTTACTTACACATCCGGTTTTATTGCAATATTTTTTGCATTCTTAACAAAATTATCGAAATGATAAACACTCTCAGTGCCACAAGCATCAACAACATTAAGGTCCTTCTAGTTATATATTTACTTACACATCCGGTTTTACCGGTTCCGGTTTAACGAAATTATCGAAATGATAAACACTATTGCTCTATATTTGTAGAATTTATTGCTGCAAATTGCACATTATTGTAAACAATATGACTCAATACAATTATTATTTGATAGTGTTTCCTCTTACAAAAATTTTGTAAGATCAAAAATTATTTGCCCAAAGAATGGGAAAATGTTTTCCATTCTGTGGTCACACTGTGTTCACATCAGGAACATTTTTGTTTGTTATATCAAGTAATGTTGATTGTCTATAACCTGAGATGTTGTTTGCTATACAATAATATTTTATGGTCACATTATGGCAAAGAAATATTTGTGATTTTCAGCCAAGTGTTTCCCTTAAGTCTCTTGATAATTAGATTGTAATTTTTGTTTTATAATGGTAATATTTGTATAATTCATGTAATTATAACATAATGGGGAGGTGTGGTTCATATAATATTATATGTTTACTTTATTAAACACTGTATAAGAATTTTATATTATAGAAAAGGGGTATTGTATTTTATGAGTTTGTGAATTTTCAAAAAATTGTCGCTTTCAATAAATCCTTTGTATATAAAATATTAATATCACACTTCCACTGCTGTAATTTTCAGTAATAACATATTTTCTTTTTATTGTAATAGATTTACAGTGGCGCCTCAATAATCTAGATAATAGCTTAATTAAAAATTATAATTTATATATTTACATTTAAGGTTTACAAATTTTATTAAAAATACATTTTTTAATTAAAGTGTTCAAAAGTATTTTGGACAATCACATATATGTTGGGAAATACAAATATTTATGCAAAAGAAAAATTTAATAATATTTTAATACAATTTTTGTGTACATATGAAGATTTTTACACCAATACATATAAATAAAATTTTACTAACACATTCTTAACGTTACGTACTTTTGATAGCTGTGTGATGTACCAAATGAAAGACATTCCGTACTAGTTCTATACTATGGCCCATACGATCGCCAACGCTTCTTTATTAATTTGTGGGTACTTTGTCTCTGTTGCCATCATTGTACGGCTGACATAGGCAATCGGTGTTTCTAGGTCGTTTATGTGATAAGATTAAAGGAAGAGCAGGGTCGTAAGGTGTTAAAACTTCCGGAGATATAAGTATTTCCTCTATTGTATTATACGCTTCACTCGCATCTCTATTCCATTTAAATTCTTTCTCGAGTAACATATCTCTTAATGGCCTTGATATTGTAGCCAAATTCGGTACAAAAGAATTATAATAAGTAGCTTTACCTAAAAATAGTTAAGTTCTTCAGGTATTGTAGGCTTCGGAGCATTTTTATTGCTTCAATGTGTATGTTTAATTTATTGACGGTCGATTCTGTGGACCAAAAATTCTGCTATTGGAGTGGCAAATACGTTTTTTTCGAGATTTAGGTGAAGTCCTTCTTGATTCATCTTGTTTGGTATTACACGAAGATTCGAAATCATATGTTGAAAATTAGTTGGGAATATGCGTCTGCCACATCAAGATGACAAAAATCGTTGAACCTCGTATTTTGTTAAGCAGGTGTTTTAATTTTCGAAATTCGGTGTTTGTCAATGATTATGCGTGGATTAACTATAGGCTTGCGCAAGTTCCATATTGAGAGCAATTTCATACGCTGCCGCAAATGTTTCGGGGTTCTTGTTGATGATTTCATCGCATTCGGTCCAAAAAATTATCATAATCACAGTGAATAGCACACTGCTTCAGACGTAAAGCAAAATTTGCAATGGACTCATCTTTATCCTGTACTACTTTACGAAATTTTATACTCTCTGCGTATTTATTTTTTTTTGCTGTCAAAATGATTAGGTAACTTATCAGTATCGTTATTGAGTTCTGCCCCCATGTGAACACGTGCGCAACTATGATATTCAGCATTCGAACCGTTGAAAGTAATTAGCAATTTTTGCACCGCCATTTTACTTTTAATTCCGGCATAGAAAAAACTGGGGCCATTGCAGAAACTGCCACTGGATTTTAGTTCCATTTGATCCTTTGAACACTTCTGAGACCAATTTTATATTCTTTATATAATTACCATTTATTATATTCATTTGTAAATTCTATAAATTCATTTTATTCAACAAAACGTGTTTATACAAAACTTTAAAGGTAAAGACTACAATCAAATGTGTAAAGAAAAAATCAAAGTAAGGTTAACAAAGTTATGATTCATGCCTTATCTGAGGAATCTAAACGTGGGCTACTTGCAGTTCTGAACCATAACTATATTAACTGTTACGTTCATCCCATTTGGAGAAAGATTAAAATTGTTCCTATTCCTAAAAGGGATAAACCTATCTGTGTTTGGTAAATGATCAATCTTATCCACTGGACTATATTGATACTGTTGATTGTCTCACTTGTCAACTGCAATGTGTTTGAATGAATTTTTCTTTAATGTTTCTTCTCTTAAATCTCAAGACTTTTATGTAGTGGATATTCCATTTCTGTGGGATATTTTGTTTCGTTTGAATGTTCCCCATGATATTATAGACTAGGTAGTTTGATTTTTGTCTTATTGGGAATTATGTATGGGCAACCAGTCCGTCCTTGTTTATAATGGTTTCCTCAGCATAGTTGTATAAGCACAATACTTTTCAATTTGTATACTGGATCTCTTCACATGATAGAGTACACTTATACATTGTTATTTCCGTATGGAGATGATATTATCTTTTGATAGATCTTTTGATGCAGATATCTTGAACCTTGGTCATAAGCTTGGGATTTTTAGGTCACAATGCAACTCTCTTAAGCTTTCCTTTAATGTAGCCAAGACTAGGACGATGTACTTTGGGACTTCAACTTCTACTTAGAAAACGGAAAAAAGCTTCGCTGTGCATCGCAATATTAACAAGAAATTATTTTTGTTTGTTTTCAGATTGGTAGTTTGACAGCAATTAAAATTAGATCACCTGTAATAGCTGGAAATTTCGCTGTTTGGGGTGGTATGTTTAGCACAATAGATTGTACGCTTGTTCATTTCCGTAAAAAGGAAGATCCTTGGAATTCAATAATAAGTGGTTTCGCAACAGGAGGAATACTAGCAGCAAGAAATGGTAAGTGTATTTTTTCTGAAACTAGCTTAAACTACCCTAAACTAAAATATATAACCTGTACACGCAAACATATGTTGTGTAGACATTTTCAAGGACTACAAACATGGATTTTTACATACAAGTTATAAATGATTTTTTGTCGAAAAAGCCTTTTCATATTGTAGTGGAAGTAAAAATTTTATAAAATATCTTCATTTGTTTAATTTTCTTAACTTCTATTAAAAGAAATTTTATGTGGTAGAATATATGTTATACATATGTTGTTGTAGCAACATCTTAACAATTTTAAGTTTTGCATCGAGGTCAAGTCCAAGGAATTGTGCTACTTCCACTGGTTGTGTCCATAAATCCGNNCAGTACCATATTTATTAAATAATTTTAATTTTGTTTTGTATTATTAGAATTTAATAATTTATGTTTTTAATTTTTTCTATTTAAGTAAGTAAAAGTATATACAAATTATCTATAAATTTTGTTTTTTCTTTTCCAGATCTAAACATACTGGTATGTCCATTCTAGATGACCTGCCCACGTTGGGCAATGCCAAAGAGAATATTGTCGATGCTGTTCAGACACCAAACATACGTGATGTTTTAACCAATTGTACCTATATCGAAGATGAACTCATAGAAATTTGGGGCATACGTATATATGGTAGCCCTTGGCAACCAGAATTTTGTAAATGGGCTTTTAATATACCGCGTGGTCTGCCCTGTTTAGAGAAATGGAATAAAATACCATCTGATATTGATATTTTAGTAACACATACACCACCCGTTGGTCATGGTGATTTATGTTGCTCTGGTGTTCGTGCTGGTTGCGTAGAGCTTTTGACCACAATACAGAAACGTGTTAAACCCAAATACCATGTATTTGGTCATGTCCATGAAGGTTATGGTATAACCTCAGATGGTCGTGTTATTTATGTTAATGCTTCAACGTGCGATATTAACTATTTACCAAATAATCATCCCATTGTTTTTGATGTGACGTTGCCTCCGGGAGTCCGTAAAGATGAGTAAAACTTTTAAAAAAGCCATGAACAAATTACAGGTGGTTTAAATATATTAGTCATTTTATTATTTATAACTTTTATTTTGTATATACTTTTTTATATACACACACACACACGATAATATGTTTTAAATAATGATTTTAATTATTTAAAAATATATTTTTGTACAAATATTTTTATAATTTTATTGTTTTATATTATGATATTATATTTTTTGTTTTTATATTTAGTAAATTATTTGCCGGAAATAAACGATTTTTATTATTTTCACAGCAAATTTATTTATTTATTTTTTATTTTTTCAACTTATAATTTATTTTAATTTATAATTAATTTAATTTTTGAAAAATGTTACTTGCATAAGTTTTGCAAATTGAACTACTGGGATTAAAAAGTATTAAGATAAATTCCTATAATCAGGTTAAATTCTTCTATAAAAACCAAAATCTAAAAAAAGAGCATTTGTTTAGATTATAAAATTTGCACAAACCGAATGCAAACTTTATAGTTGAAAAACTATTTAAAAATATTTTAGATTCAGGTAAACAATCCTTGCAATTATATCTAAGATTGATCTGCATAAAGAAAACCACTAAAAAACTTTTAATTTATACTTAAAAAATCTTAATAATAAAAAAAAACAAAATAAAATCTTCATAAAAAGGATCAAAAGTTGATATAGAAGAAAAATTAAAAAAGTAATTGTTGATATTTCTTTTACCAAAAAATTAAAAAATATATTTTTTAGTGAAGAAAATTAATTTTTTTATACTCTCTACTATAATAGGTGGTTGGGGTATTATGTGTTTGTGTAAATATTGTAACACAGAGAAAAAATATTCCTACCCCCACCTTAAAGTATACCGTTCGACTCAGAATCAATTTTTGAGTCGATTTAACCATGTACGTCCGTCCGTCTGGGTGGTTGTCCATGCAAAGTACAGATCGCAATTTTAAAGATAATTTGATGAAATTTTGCACAAGGTCATAATCACCCCATTATTTCACCTTGCCCTCATACAAATATTCTCCCGGAATAGAGTTTAAATACTCAAAATTACATTAAAAATTGAAATATTTCAATGAAATTTAATACAAATAAGTTTTATGTAAACAAAAATCCGAGTGCCGAATTTTGTTGTTGTTGTAGCAGCTAGAACATCTTGACAATTTTCAGTCAGGGGGTTCTGCATCGAGGTCAAGTCCAAGGAATTGTGCTACTTCCACTGGTTGTGTCCATAAATCCGTTGGACAATAAAGTAGTGTTCGCAGGATAGTTGAAAATGTGGTGTTTATCATGTGGGCCCCCACCACATGCTGGGCATAAGTTGGGGACGGTCTATGCGAGACCAGTAGGCATTGAGCCTGTTGCTTCATCCCGACCTCAGTTATGCCAGAACTACTCTTGTTTTCCGCGGCAGATTCTACTCGTTATCTGCAATAGGCGTTGGGCGGCCTCCTAAAACAACATTTAAGCAGTAACTTCCAACCGCGGAATCGATGGCGTCTGTGAATGTCGTTGAAAGCTGTCAAGTACGTGTTACGCTCCAATGGATCCTGAACATATCTTAGTATGTTATCGTCGTATTTACGAAGGTCATGCCTGACATGCCTCGGGGGAATCCAACTGTGTGATGTTGAAGTTTGGGTGTCACCTCCGATGACATCCCTGGAGAAACTGCTTTGTTAACATTACGTTATGTTCCTTGACCGGTAGTACCTTAGATTCCTCATGTAGGTGGTGTGGGGAGGTTATCTGTAGGTAGCCTGTGACGGTCCTTAAGGCAGCATTTTAATAGCTTTGTAAAATTCTCCATTGGATATCACTACTGGCCGACCAATCGTTTTGTATGTAGCTAACAAGGTTTCTTTGTCCATACTCCAAGTACTGCCGGCTAGCGCTTTGAGGACCTTGTTTCTACTTCGCGATTTGTGCGAGATTGCAGTAGCATGATGTGAGGAGGTAAAGAGGATATCAAAAGTGACCCCCAGGATTTTTGGGTCGTTCACTGTCGGAATTTAAACTCCATATCTAATTACCATCATCTTTTGTCTTAATTACACATGCACAGTGGGGCAGAATCGACATTTTTTTAAAATAAATGTATAACTTCTGATATATTTCAGTATTTTCGACCGATTTTATCTCTGAAGATATCTTTTAGAAGAGTATAAAAATATATGTTATTAAAGAGTGAAGTAATATTGTGGAGTAAAAATTGTGTAGATATTATTTCGGCAAAAAAAAGCAAAAAGTTATTTTTGAATTTTCCAATTCAAATCGTGTATTTTTATACTCGTTAAAGATATTGAATTCAATTGTTTTTACTAAAAATTACTAGCTCCTCTCTGATCTAATTCATTGTTCGATTTTGCTCCACTGCGCTTTTATACATATGTACATTAAACATAAAAAGTTTCAAATGCACCCCACTAAAATTAAAGATTTAATTCGAATCAATTTGGATTTCTGTATTTCCTACGTTCGCATGGAGTTACATCTTTTCTTATTGTTTTTGGTTTATTTTTATTTCAGAGTAACTTTTTCTCGTAAAATATTAAACATACTACTAAATTGTTTAAACGTAGATGCAATCAAGTAAATAAACAATAAAAAATAAATTAAAAAAACAAAAATTTTTTTTTAAATTCTTTAGAAATTGGTATCTAGATACAAAATCATAAATTATCGACATAAAATTTACAAAAACGAATAATAAAAATGATTGAGGAACATTTGTAATGTTTTGGTGAGTATTTTTCCTATTTTTTATTAAAAAAACTCAACCAGTTGAAAGCAAAATAGCAAGTGACTGATTTTGACATTTTTGTTCTTATCGTTCGAAACACGGAAACTCAATTTTATATGAAAACCCCAAATCAGTTTTCGTTCGCTTAGAAGGAGAAAGAAAGCATTCCTTCGATATAGAGAAACAGGCTATTAATCTTCGGTTACTGAAAAGAAACATTATAATTATTTAAATGAATATTTTAGGTCATAGTATACCTCTATTATAATTTAAAGTTAATTTTTATGTTTCTCATGTTAAACAGACATATATTTAACTCGATTTTCGATTTTTTTTAATTATTTGTCGAGATTCAGTGAAAATTAAATATAAAATTATACGCGATTGAACTCTTTATAATTTATTGAATTACCAGTGCTAATTTTATTAAATATAAACATACAAAACGTAAACAAATTAAATAAGGCAAAAATAATTTGTATAAAATAAACAAACAAAATAGAACTTATAAAGCAAGGTTGGAAACTGATACCGTTTAAAGTTGGTTACCGTAACTGATATCGATACCGAAATTATCATTTTGTTAAAAATACGGGTATTCAAATACAGTTTCCCTCTGTACCGGTATATACCGGTATTTTAAAAATATAATTTTTTCATCATAATATGATATTGTAAAATAATTGTTCATATAATTTACTTGAGGAAATAAGAAAGA
>MINK01174450.1:7695-17982 GCA_001735545.1 Phormia regina
TTTTTTTTTTTTTTTTCAATGGAATTTTTATATTAAAATATTTGTTGCATTTTATAAAAAAAAAATATATATATATATATATATATATATTAAATAAATTATTCTAAAAATATACAAATTACTCACTTCAAACAAGCCTTTATGTTAATATTCAAACAAAGCTTATCAAAAGTTTCTAAAAACTCTCAATGATTCTATAAAATTTTAAAAAAAGTCTCTGCTACTTTATTATTGTTATTATTGTTCATTACAATATTAAATAATATAAAAACCTTATTTAAATTAATTGACATTGACACATATAAATAAATAAAATAATAAAAAAAAAATAATAATAATAATTGTAAAGAAAAAAGTGTGTGATAAATTTTTTTAACTAAAATTCTAACAAAAGGTACAAATTTTTATTGATGGTATTATTAACCAGCATTTTTTAAATATTACAAATAAAAATAATAATATTTATTTATTTATATGTATATAGTAGCATATAATTTATTGTTTTTAGTCTTTTATTAATAAAATGACTCATATCATTCAACAGCTTTCATTTAAATTTTTCGAAATCCACACTTGACTCATTAAATGTTTTGGTTTAAAACAGAGCTTCTTATTAATATAATTATTTAAATTTCTTAGAAAATTTATCTAAATTTCTTATGAATAAATGATGAATAATAAATAAATTATTTAAAACATAAACAAATCATCATTGTCTTAATTTGTAATTTACCGGCTTAATAATTAATGACGCCATCGTTTTTTTTTTTTTTTATAAACAAAAGAACAATAATAATTGCATTTAAATTTTGACATGCATAATAGATGACGTCATTATTTGTGTATAATCATTATTTTTGTTGTTTTCTTTAATATGAATATTCGTATCTAAGTACCTTGGTCATAGATTATATTATATTTTTTGTTTTTTATTTAAAACTTAGTTGTTGTTGTTTTGATTTTTACGTTTATTTATTTATTTATTTTACAAATACTTTGAATACTCTTTTCACGTATGGACTTATTATATATAAGTATTTCTTTCACACTCTCTCTCTCTTTCTCCCTATATTATAGATAAGATAAGCAAAATCATGAAAGTGAATGATTTAATGCATATTGAAGAAAAAGTAAATTATAATAAAAAATAAAACACATATACGTGTTATTGATTATTTTTTGATGATCTAAAAAAAAAAAAAATAATAAATTTATTAAAGTGATTGTACTGGTAGTTAAGCCCAAAGTTAAAAATGAAAATGAACAAAGTTTGCCAAGATATTATAAATGATTTAATCATTAAAAGAAATATTTTAACAAAAAAACTAACATGTTTAATAAAAGACAATTGCTCTTTGAATTATTAAATCACTAACTCACTTATTTGATTAAATTGAAGTTTTCTTTTTCGGAATTATAAAATGAATAAATGAAAAATAAATTTTTCGTTTAAAAATACATTTTACTGTAGAAAAAAACATTTTTTAGTCATCCGTTCGAAATAAAGTGAAATCGATTTTTTAAACAATAAATACATTTTTCGCGTAAAAAAAATTTATGGTAAAAATAAAATTTATGTAAAAATATATTTTTAGTGTAAAAATACACTTTTAAATTTTTAATATTAAAAATTTATTTTTATAATAAAACATATATTTTTAGTCTAAAAATAAATATCTTGTGTAAAATATATTTTTAGTTTAAAAAATTATTTTTAATTTGAAATGCATTTGTAATTTTAATATTTTTTTTTTAATATTAAACAACTTAGTTGAAAAAATGAAAACTTTTAATGGAAAATTTGTACTAAATCTTAAAATTTAGGGAAATAGTTGTGAAAATTATTCTATTTTTCTCCCGCAAAAGCTTGAGGTGGATCCGCGCCTGATTGTAGGTATATGTTTTTAATAATAATTTAGGAAACTGAAATCAAAATACATTCCTTCAATACGTATGTTATTAATATACTATATATTTTTTTAGTTCAAAAAGAAAAAAAAACTATAAAATTTAAAAATTATGAACACATTGAAATAAACATATTTGCAATGTCCAATGTTTAACAAAAACTGGATTCTTCTGACAACCCACACTTGAAATAAAAGAAACCCAAGTTTTTCCCATATGAAGTTTTTTTTCTTTCTTCTGTCTTTTTTATGCATAACAATTTTAAAGTGAAGCAAATATGAAAACATCATTAACATAAATATACAAAGTGTTTGACTTAAGTACACTGAGACAACAATTATAGATTTGAGTGGGGAAATCAATTGGCAAAATGACAATAAAACCACCTTTTTGAAAAACCCACTTAAGACTATAGGATATTTAAAAAAAATATATATATGTTTATATATACAAACAGGTTAAAAAGCAATAAACATAAGCACTTTCATCCAAAAAATATTTAGAATTTTTTGTAAAATTTATACATAAAAATTTTAAATTTATGTTTATAAAATTTATTTTCAAAATTATGTCAATATTTTATTTATTAAAAAAAAAGTATGTAAATTTATTTAATTATTTTTTAAATGCATGTTTTTATTTTTTAAAGAATTCAATTGCAAATTCTGTTTGTAATAGTAGTTTTCTTTAAGTGTAAAACTAAACTTATTTTATAACCAGCCCGAATACTTTTTCATATTAAAGAAATGAAGTAAAAAAATTTAAACCACAATTGGCAATTTTTTTTTAAAGTGCTGCGGTTACTAAAAATAACAATAGTTAAACGAGTAATAGATGACTTTTTATATATGAGTATGAAATCATATGAATTATTAAATGATCCAACAGTTTTTGACACTCTACTATAAATAGAAAAATAACTCAATTCAGACTTTAAAGTTTATAAGGAAAAAAGTCACTTAATTGTTAAAGAAAGAAAAAAAAAAACAATTAAAGTATTTTTAAATAAAAATACATTTTTTATAGATTTCTTATAATCTAAAAGACTTTTAAAGAAATAAATACATTTTAAATTACTTAGGGCAAATATAGTAGCCATTTTTTTTCTTTTTTTTAGAAAACTATATTAATCAAATTTAGATAAACAATATAAATTACTTAGGGTTATTTTCTAAGCCACTATCAGAACTGTAGGGTCCATAATTTATAACTACAAAATACTTATGTATTTTATGTATATAGAGCAAATACTTATAGGTATATAAGAAGTAATAATGTAAAGTAATATGTAGTAAGTAAATTTGAATATAATCAACTCTCTATTTTATTACTGGCAAATATTTTTCTATTTTTATTTATTTTTTTATTTTTAACATTTTATTATTGTTGTTAATGTTTGAATATGTGGTGGACGTGTTTGGCATACAAATGTTTAATGACAACTATTTTGACTGGAATAATTTGTTTGACTTGGCCAGTAAATAGTTTTTGAAATGCTTTTAACATCAACACGATTAAACTTTTTCTATTTAGAATTTTTCTTTAAGGAAAATTAATTATCTTATTAAAAGATAAATAAACCAAAATAAGAAATTAAATAAACACTACAACTACAATATTGACAAGAAACA
This sequence comes from Phormia regina, assembly GCA_001735545.1. Classification (NCBI taxonomy): domain Eukaryota; kingdom Metazoa; phylum Arthropoda; class Insecta; order Diptera; family Calliphoridae; genus Phormia; species Phormia regina. Next base: position 11,235 of record MINK01174450.1, read on the forward strand.
ACAGCTGTAAATATGGTTAAATGGGTTAAAAAGAAAAAGCTATAAAAAGAAAAAAGAAAAAAACTTGTACAAAAGATTTATATTTTATATAAATTTATAAAATTAAAACAAGAAATTGTTGCAGTAAGTAAAGTATCTAATAGCCTCAAACCATTTACTATGTATAAACATCTATCTGATTTTCTAAAGAAAAAGTGTAAAAACTATTGACAGCTTCTTCAAAAATAATTATCCAGTAATTTGATTAAAAAAAAAAAATAAATAAATAAAACGTCCACACAACGTATTGTTATTTTCTTTTCTTTTAATTTTAATAGTTTTATTAAATCAAGTTTTACAATTTAATTTCTAACAAAAAAAAAAAAAAAACGAACAGTCATGTCAAAATTTCCTGGCGCTTAATTTCTACATAAATTTTTAAACAAAATATAAATAAAAAAAATATATATATATTTGTTTTTCTATTTGTTTAACAAACTTTATGGTTTTAAGTGTTTTTATTGTCATCCTGTTTGATTTCATGTTTATTTGAAAGTTTGTGGAAATCTTTTGTAGAGAAGTTGTGAAGAAATCTTGTTAACAACATTTTTACTTTAAAGTTTAAACGCATGTAAAACATGTTTTACAATTTACAGTTTTGTTGCACAATTGTAAAAGTGCTATTCATTATTTTTCTTTAGACATTTTCAAATTTGATATTTTTTTTTTTTGCTTTTTCTTGTTTTTATATTTTTAAAACTTTTTCCTCAAATTCTAAATTGTTTTGTTGACGCATAAACCAGGAGAGTTAAGAAAAAATGTAACCCATTGTAGCTTTAAATTAACTATTTTAGCATAAAAATAATGTTTAAGTATGAAACTATAATTTCAACATTACAGTTTTAGCACTAAAATGAACTTACTTTGCTTTCAATAGATTTCTAAAATGGGTTAATTATTTATTAAATTGCGTTTAACCTCTAGTTTTTTATTCTACTTTTTTTTCCTTTTGTTGTAAAAAAAAGTAACAAATTCCTACTTTGTTTGCCAGTTTAACAAACATTTAAACAATTTAATGTTTGTCTATAGCTTTTTTTTAGAAAAAACATATATTTTTAAAGAAATTTGTAAAATAATGTTGTTGTGGTCGTCTGTTGTTAATAACTGACTAGACGGGTTTTTTTTTTTAATTTATGTTTCAAATACAGAGGAAAAAGAAATGCTAAAATGTTGAAATTTATTTACTTTAATTTTGTTAAACGGTATGTCTAGTCATCACTCATGTTTTAAACTTGAAAAAAAAAAACTTGTCTATAAGCCATAAACTAAGATACTTTGTTAAACAAAGTAGGTAGGACGACTTAATATTGTTATTTTATTTTTTTTTTTATTTTATAAATACAAGCAAGAGTTAATTTTCTGTACCGGAGCTTTAAAATACTTGCAAATGAAAAGATTTCTCAATATTAACCTACAAACATTTTTTTAGTTAAAGAAATTATTTTTGTGTGTTATTTTAAATGAGCTATTTATTTAAAATAGTCTAGTGTAGACTAAAATTAAAAATGTTTAAAAATAAAAATAAAAACAATATATTAAACCAGTTAAAAAAAAAATAAGTTTAAAATGATTTTAGATATTATTTTAGTATATTTATTGTTAATATCTTATGTAAATTTCTTTAAGTAATTAATTACTTAGTTATATTAACATTTTGTAAATTTTATTAAAATTTTTGGCTTGATTTATAAATATATTTATAAACATAATTATGTTATTTATAATCATAATTATTTTTAAAAATATATTTCATTCTTTTTTTATAAAATCTATTTCCATCTATCATTTATTCATTTCTCTTCATGTCAAAGAACTAATAAAAATACATAAATCCATTAAAATTTATTTATGGAAACATTTGAATTGTGTTTCGCTTGTGTTTTTTCTAAAATGATTTTATTAATTATTTTTTTATTTTATAGCCGATGTTTTGATAGTAAACATAAAAATTCATTCAAAACCACGTGATAAGGTCTTAGAAATAATATTAAAACAAAAACCTGTTTCTAATTTTTTATTTGTTATAGAAAATATTTAAGACTTAAATGTTAACTTTTATCATTTGGTTAAAGTTTTTTTTAATAATTTCATTTAAAATGCATTATATATTAAATTATTTTGAGCTTCTAATTAATTTTTTAACATCATTTCTATATTTAAAAATATACTTTTATTTGCTAAAGTTAATATAAAAATTGTGCTTATCTTTTAAATAAAGGGGAATTTTTATACGAGTAAGAAGAAAAATATAGAAGACTGATTAAAAGAAAATTCTATTTAATTTATACAAAAATTTATCACAACTTTTGTTTTCATTTTAGATATATAAATATAAAAATATGAATTTTAAATTGTTAAAATGAAAAAGAAAAATTAAATAAAATTATTAAAACATAGGTATTAAAATTGTTTTAGAACCCCATAGACACATACAGCATAAGCTCATGCAATATGAATATACTGGTAAAATTGAGAAAGCTTTTTTATGTATGTGACATACGTATAGAAAAGCTCTTTCAATTTTACTAACACATACTTATTGCAGGATCTTATGCAGTATGCATAGAACTAGAGGTTTATGTGAGAGCAACCCTATACTTAATTTTCCAAAAATTTACTCATTTTTTTTGAAAATACAAAAAAAAATATATATATATATATAGTCACTTATATTCACATGTATTTGGTTTTTGTATGAATTAGATTTCTGACAATTGAATTAGGTTTTTTTTTTCTCTCACATAAATATCTAGTTGTTAATCTATGACAGTATGTGTGAAGATATATCAAGCTTTTTATTTTTTATGATAAATAAGAAATGATTTCAAACTTAATTTTAAGTCAAGAAGAAATATCACTTTTTAATTTTATATTATATTGGGGTTAAAATAACTCTTATCGTTAAATTGATAATAAATTGTAACATTATTGACTTAATTTTTGTAAACACTATTTACAAGTGTATATGTATAAAAAAAAAATAAAATAATTACAAATTAACAAGATTTAAAAAATAAAATATATTTAACAGAGAAATTAAAAACTTTAAATAATTATGAAAACGAGAATTTCTAATTATAATTCAGGGAATATTTTGCTAATTTATTTATAAACTGTAAATTAAAACACTGATCACAATTCTGACACCAATAGTTTGCAATTTTTTGTACTTAATGGTATTGAACACATAAAGTTATTTATTAATTTGTATGATACACTATTGACAATGAAAGGTGTCATTTTATGCACGGATAAGAGAGATATTTTGTCAAGTTAATACTAAAACATTTGCATTCTTATTACTTTATTCTTTTTTATATCTATATGTTTTTATTGAAAAATTCTCTTGTGAACAAAAAACTCTAAATAATTTCCTTGTAGTTTAAATGGAGTTTCACAAAAAATTAGGGTCATTGTATTAAGATTTCTATTTAATCTCAATTTTATGACTAATATACTAAAAAATTACGCCAACTTTAAGTTGCAAAAATTATAAAACAAACAAAAAAAAAAAATAAATCATTTAATTACTTAAGCCGAAAAAGTAAACTCTAAAAATATTTAGGTCACTGGTATGAGAAAATAATACAGAAATAAAATTATTGCTTGAATTACAATATAAAGTTGACTTTATTGCTAAATTAACAATGAATGTCTACAAAGAAATTTTGTTCAAAATTTTAAAAACAAAAAATAAATAAAACTGATGATTTCACAGATTTTATTGTTTAATAAATAATTTGTTTTGCAAAAAAGTAAAATGCAATTGAACAAATAACAATAACTTCAAAATAATAAAATAAAAATGATAAAATGACTAATTGCATTTAAACATGTTAATAAAACGTGTTTCAACAAAAAAAAACAACAACAAATATTACTGAAATTGTAATATAAACTTTAATAAAAGTACATATTAACATTTTTATAAAATTTAAAGCGATAATTTGTTTATTTTTTCATTGTTTTTGTAAATAAAATCAAGCTCAAATGAAAGTAAAAACTTTGAAACCTCTAAAAAATAAATGATGTCATATTTTCGTTACGAAAATAAAACTGTCATACGAAAAAGAAATACACACACACACACATAAGTATTAATAAATACAAACGTTAAAGTATTCATATGTATATAAAAAAAAATTTAAGAAATTTTTTAAAATCCCACCATGTTTGGAATTCATGCACCACATGGCAATTTAATAAACAATTTGGGATATAGAGAACCCAAAGTTTTTTTGTCTAAGCTTAAAACAAAATAAAAAATAAAAAATAATCAAAACCACAAAGTTTAGCCTTGAAGAGTATCAAAATAAATTTTTATCATAATAAAGAAAAACAAAAACAAAATTTAAAAAAAAAAAAAAAAAAAAACTTAAAAATGATTTATATCAAAGAGGCCTGGACAAGAGTTTTAATTTTATTCTTAAGCTTTAAATAAATTCTTGAGAATTTTATAATTTAAATATAAAATTATGCAACAACAAATTTCAATTTATGTTAATAAAGAAAAGGGGGCAGTAGACATGGTAAATTTGAAATGGTTTTTATCAATGAATTCTTAAAAAAAAAAAAAACTTTTTTGAAAATTCAACGGAAATTTTGCAAGAAACAAAATTGTTTATTAAAAAGCTATTAACAGTAAATAAAAACAATGACGTAATTTTCTTTAAGAAAAAAAATTATAAAAATTATGACAATTTTAAATTATAAACAAATAAAAACACACAAAATCTTTCTTTAACAAATTAAATGGATTTAAATGCTCCTCTAATTAAACTATTTATTTCTATTTCCTATTAAATATTAATAATAATAATAATAATAATAATAATAATATTTGTTTCCACTTACCAATATTAACAATTTTAATACCCTCATCTTCGAGGAATTTTAATGCAACTGAAACATTTTCTAATTTTTGTGAACGGAATGTTGGTCTTTTATTATATTTGGGCATTCGTTTTTGTGACAACACCTCAATTAATGCGATTAAACGTAAACCATCAGAGAGATCACTCTCTAAACTATTAATCGAACGATCGATAGTCTTAAGATGTTCGTTAGCCCAACGGGTAAATGTGTTTTGTTGGATTTTCTTCCATTGGGCATCTTCGGCGAGATCACGTTCAGCCTCCATATCTTCGTCAAAGTTTTCGTCGTAGGGATCCTGCGAAATAAAGAGAAATGGAAACAATATCAATTTTACATAAAAAAATCGAAAAAAACCGTATTTTAATTACGAATAATATATAAAAATTTTTTAGAAAATAAAATAATTTCATAAAAAATGCTAAAATTTCAACAATAAAATTGGTTTTATTTTATATATTAAAGAACTCCTAACATGTATGGGGTTTTATGGGTCTTATTTCATTTTTTATATGGATTATTTTTAACAATAAATTCTGAAATTGAAATCCCGGGATTTAGGATTTTGGCATTGGCATCCCTAATTTATACATATTAATAAAAAAAAAAAAATAAAATAATTTATCTGCTATAGATAATTTTTCCTATTGCATTAAATAAATCAGATATTGATACAATAAGAAAATAAATAATGGAAAGCGAATAAATTATTTTATTTTAAGTAAAATGTATTAGAAAATTAAAAATTCTTGATAAATCGCTTAATAGATCATGTTTTGTCACGATTTTCTCAGCCACCATTTTAATAAAGTGCTATATTTGAACCATTAACCCAATTCGAGTTATTACCACTATAGTAAGAACCTCTCATAATAATTGTTATAGAAAATCATTTGAAAAAATTATATATTATTGCTTACATTGTGTTTGCTTAAAATCTCGGATAACAGAAGTAATCACGGTGAATCGTTACAAAAATAAAATTAAATGGATGGAGTAAAGAAAACAATTACAAATTTTCTTTCCCGGATCTACTGTATTCAAATATACAAATTATGTACATACTTTCAGTACTGAAATAAATAAAAAATAAACAACTATAAAAAATTTTAAATTGAATACTTTAAGGATGAAAAAAATACTATTTGAAGTTTATTTTGATACCGAAAAATATTTTCATTTTCCATCCCTGACATTGCTAATATAGTGCATATATTGAAAGTTTATTATTCTATCAAAAATAAAATCTACTAATTTGACAAATCTAATAAGTATGTATTTCTTTCCTTGTTAAATTAAAATAAAATCTTTAAGAATGTTTTTAAATTTATCTTTTGGGTTTTATTTAGATTTTATATTATTAAATGAATATTTTAATTTGATTATCATTTATTATTGTATTAATGTTATTAACTTGCAAATATATAATTTACTGTTTATCCGTAAATTGAGAAATGAAACTATTATCATCGAAAAAAAATCTATGAACATAAAAGGAAGTGGCAACGATATGCGTTTTATTTGCAATTAGCTTCGCTAATCACGATTATTTTTCGTGAATTACTCTAACTTAACAACAAAAATAGTACTAACTCACTGTTTATACCAATGGTTCTCAAATGGGGGTCCGCTACCCACAAGGGGTCCGTGAGTACATTCTTGGGGGGTCGCGAATATATATTGAAAAATGTTCTTAAACACACAATTTTTTAATAAAAATATTTTATAGACAATTTATATAAAAACTACAATTAAAAGCCAATCTATTTAAAAATTTTATGCTAGAGAATGAAAAGTAACAACGAAATCTCTGAAAAATGTATTCAAATATTTCATT
>MINK01174451.1:0-11633 GCA_001735545.1 Phormia regina
TGGAGTGAAAAGTTAATGCTAATGCAGAGTTGAAACATTTAAAGTCCAAAAAATTCTACACTGGAATGCTTAGCTGCCAATTCCAGTGGAAATAAAAATTTTCATACAAAAATTAAAATTTAGTAAAATGGACAACGATACCTATGTATTGGCAGAATTTTCATATTTTCCAAATTAAAATTTTTATGTTAATAATGCTCGAGGAAATGTTGAAGCTACGTTCAGGTTCCAAAAGCGGACAAAATTTCTTTAAAAATATTTGGTATGAAAAGCTTTATGCAATTGCGGCAAAAAAATAAAGGCTTTTGTTACAATAGGCTGTATAAGTAACGAAATATACATTAAAAATTTGTTTGCAGAAAAGGCTTCTTCATTTCAATGGAGACTATGACACTATGGTAAAAAGGCTCTTGTATTATACTAAAGTAGTCAATTCTCCAAATTGTATGGAGCTAAAACCAGTGGAGAAATATTCGTGTCAAAAAAAAATGTATTAACCTTTATATTCCTCCCAAAATACTTGGTGTTTTTATATGATAACCTGTTTAATACCATAATATGCAATAAAACTGTTTTAATTCTTTTATGATTATAATAATATTAATACTAAATTTGATCAATTCAGTTAGGTATTGTTCTTTTACTTTCAAAAAAAAAAATCCCTAAAATCATACATAACTTTCATTATTAAAATTCTTATTTATTTTATATATTTATATATGGTTTATACTTCTTGAAATATTAAAGTTTAAGCTAAATCAGGCGCGGAACCACAGGGAGGAAAAAAATTAAATGATAAATCTTAATGAAAATATTGTACTAAATCATGTGAAAATCTTTATATTTTCCTGTTGTGAAAATCATTATATTTTCCTTCCCCAAAAGCATGCGCTAGAAATGCTCCTGAGCTAAATTAATATAAAATTATGTACAAAATGAACACACGCATCTTCTATTCCTTAATTTAAACACTTAAGCACATTAAAATGTATTTACGATATTAAAATCAATTTCTACTCCCTGAAATATCAGAATTCAAACGGAAAGAAATTCCTTTCAATTCTATATTCATTCTAAATAACTTTGTAAGTTCATATAGCAATCCTGGCTAAACAATTGTGTAATAAATTCTTTAAAATTAACTTAATCAAGTTACAAATTGTTGCCCCAGGAAATTATTCTCTTGTTCCAAAGTTAAAAGGATTAAACCAAATCATAGTTTAATCTGAAATTTTTGAATAAAAAAGATTTTCCTTCCTACCATAGCAGAATAATAGAAGGTAGAATCCATAGAGTAACATATAGAGACGAAATTCTCGATTGACAATTAAACAAAATTGTTGTTTTTAAACGAATCAAAACTTTACACATAATTTTGTCCCTTCTTATGAAATATTTCTTTATTTATCAAAGAAAAAGTTATTGCATAGACTACAAAATGCATAAGAAAACATAAGTTTGTAACCGACTCCACCTCAGCACCAACAACTTTCCATGATATCTTCTATTTGCTGTCATGGGCTTGTAGCAAAAGATCGTTTACTGAAACTGCAAATAGATATTCCGGCTGCTCCAGTAATTACTTACCAATGGCAATGAATATATACTGGGCTTCATAGTTGTTAGTAATGAGCGTAGAATCGGTTCATGAAGTAAATTTATTCATCAAAAAATTTCTTTCACTAAAATTTATTATTTTTGTTTTATTCTTTTCATATGAACTTTTTTTGTAAAACAAAAAAATGTTTTAAATCAAAACTATAACTGCATTAAATCTCAGTTTACTAAATTTTTAAGCAGAGGTATAAACGATTTTATTTAGCAAGTTATAACAATAAATTTGGTAGCACTGTTTAAGTGTTTCAATAGCGCCATCTAGTGTTTAAACATGATTAAATAGTATACAGCTATTTTCTAACATTTTAAACCAATTTTAGAAAAACCTTTATAGTTTTGTTATTTTTTAATAAAATTTGTTAGATTTTATAGAAAAAAAAATAAATTAAATATTCTCAATATTTTATTGGCGCTACACTTAGGAGTTGCTTATTGAGAAGTTAAAACTTGAATTTCAAAGATAATGACCACAAAAGGAACATTATTATTATTATTGCTCTTACTTTACTTTTGTTTAATTTTAACATTAATTATTCATTTATCTTAATTTTTTATTTATTTCTTATTTCCGATTTTGCTCTTTTTTTTTATTCCCAATAAATTGTTGATAAAAAAAAACAATAGTAGTTATTATGATACAATAAATTAAAATTAGATAAATGTTTATAAATGAAAATAAATTCATAAAATAACAATAAAAAAATAAATCAACACAAAATAATGACCACTTTTTTTAATTAATTAATAATAAAGAAAACAAACAAACAAAATAATTCAAATTATTTCAAATAAAACAACAATAAAATTAATTAACAAAAAAGCAAACATTAAAAATGTAAGTAAAACAACAGACCACCATTAAACTTAATTAAAAATATAAAATAAAAATAAAACAAATTGCAATGAATTACAATAATTCACAATCTAAAACAAACTAAACGTTTAGTTTATTTTTATTTTAATAAAATTATTTTTTCCCTTAATAGATTCCTGTTGTTTGTAAATTTTTAATTTATGTTAATTATTATTATTATTTTATTTTTCTTTATAAACTTAATTGACTTTAAAGAAAAACTTAGTGACAAATATTTAAAACAAAATTCTTTAAATTATTGTAAAAACAAAAAAAAAAAATATATTTAAAAATGACGATGATTAAAGAAAATCTCGTTGAAATTGATAATTGAAAAAGTAAATACGAATACCCATATTAAGAGTAGTACTTTAAATAAAACAAAATCGAAAAAAATGTAATACTTAAGCACACTTTAAAGAAATATTTAAAATAAAAAAAAAACAACAACTACAAATAATTGAAAAAAAATAAATAAAAATTATAAATTCTCATAATTTAAAATGGTTTTATTAATTAAGGATTTTTGTACACATAGCAAAATAACTTTTACTCAAAACTTTCATTTAGTTTTTTTGATATTAAGGTTTAAGGAAATTAAAAATTGTTAATAAATCTTTTTATATTTCCGCCCAAATCTTTATTAAACTTTTAATGCACTTCTTTGCAGAAAGATCTAAATTGAACAAACTTTGCAAACACTTTTAATATTCTACAGCGCCATCTATTGTTGATATGACTTGATTAATTAATTAACAATTCAAAACAGATTTTAGAAAAACGCTGATAACTAGCATGTATCTAAACCGATTTGGGAAAATGTATTTTATAGTATATTAACCCTAGAATACTAACGATATTTTTTATACATTAATACCAACGATACGTAAATTTGACGTACACATTGCTAAACCTCTAAAAAACATTATTTGTTGTTGCTTTAAACTTATTTGCCTTCCAAAAAACTTATTTGCCTTCCAAAAGGCAGTTTTCGATGGATGTTTCTTTTTTTGTAATAGCTTGGCAATATGGTTTAAAAGCTCGTCATTTAATTTTATTAAAAAATACCGTAAAATAAATCTTTTAATAATAAAATAAGAAATTATTATTTGCCTGATACGATAGCATATCTATTTGACCACTGTATACCTTGCCCTTAACCTTCAATATTTAAAATAACTTTTTTTTCAATTTTATAAACAATTCTTTATGGGATTTATTTCGAAGAAAATTATTAACTTTAAACATTAACAAATAAATACAAAAATATGAATATAACTTTTGAACTTAAACGCAAGTAAAAGTAATTCTCCATTTTAATTACTTTTTTTCTTGCTCATCCAAAAACTGCTGTAAGAGTCCCGCATCTATGGGTATAGTTAGCTGTTCGGAACCATCTACACTTCTTTTTGATTTCACTAATTTGTGATCCAAGAATTCGGTTAATTGAGCTCTTAAAGCTAAATCTGAACTGACTAAAAAGGCTTCACGACAACTCCAGTATAGATCTTTGAATGGCATTCCTAAAAAGTATAAATAAGAAATTGAATTATTGTATTAAAATATATAAAAATTATTTAAAAAATTTACCTTGATAATTTTGATTTCCTTTATTTTTCAATTGATGTTTAACGATAATCATGTATATGCCTCTGGAGTTGGTGGTCAAGGACAAGAATACACTGCGCATTGACGACAGAGCCAATTCACCAGAATTTTGTACTAATAGGGAATTTTCAAATGCTGTTTCATCCGAATATGGTAACATGGTGGTACAATCCCACCAGGAAAAATTAAAATGGCTAAGTTTTGTTTGGTCCCATACTGAAAATAAAAATAAAAACATATCAATAAACAAAACTAACAAAATTAATTAATAACTTACACAAGGGAGTATTTATATGATCCACCGATGCCAGCATATGTATATTGGGCACTTTAGCCAATCGTGCCAATATCGATTGAGCCTTTGCATTTCTCAACATGGAACCATCCAAATTGTGCACAATCAAATACAAATGTGTTTGTGGTATTAAAGCAAATTCCTCTTCTATCATATCTACGGCCTCATGAGGATTACCCGGACTAATTCCAGCATCTAAAATATCATTTGTAATGCTGTCAAGAATATCCTTTATGGTTAAACTGGGAAAGAAACCATTGATAACTAAAACAGTTTGCTGTGATAGGACAGTGCGATGAAATGATTGTAGCAATTGACGTTTGGAGCCCAAACCATATAGTAAAATATTATAGCCTTCATTTAATATGTAAAGCCATTTGGGAAAATAAGATTTATATTCCTCCATAATGGCATTTATGGAAGCTTCATGCTCTGATGATAATTTCATTTCTGATAAAAGCGAGAATAGGCGATCGGCAGGAAGGCGAGGGTTCTTTAAACGATCTAGAGTATGATCAGAAGTAAGAATTTTGCTGCTAGAATGTGATTGGAAATAGCTTTCACATTCGGGTACGTAATCAGCGTTTTTCTTGACTCTGGACGATTGCCTTAAACGGGCAGCAGAGGGAGTTTTGGGTAATATGGGTACTACAATAGGTTTACGTCCTTTACAGGGTGTTTTAGGCTCATCATCAGCCTCGTTATCGCTACCTGATGATTCGTTATCACTAGAAGAGCTTTCACTGCCCGAAGGAGCAAAATCACTTTCATCTGCCGAGAAATCCGAACCAGAGGCTGCTTCTACTAATTTGGCGATTTCTAAATATGAATTTTAATAAATATTAATAAAACTTATTATTAATATACATATATTATTTTAACTTACGATTTTTCACTTTGTTACGCACTCTTGAAGGTGTTTTAGGCTCTAGAGATTTCTTCGATCTTTTACCATCCGGTGTTTTACCCATTCTGCCTGGAGTTTTAGGAGTTTTTGGTGTAGCCGGTGTCTTGGGTGTATTCATGGCCGCCAAAGCCATACCACCCTTCTTTTTTGGCGTATTAAATCCAAACATTGCTTTACCACCTAACTCCACCTCTTCCTCCAACAATTGTAAATCTCCAGCTTTAGGCTTTGCTGTCGCTTCCAATACAAAATCGCCATCTGTATCTTCTTCCTCTTCATTCTCTTCATCGGTTATTTCATCTCTTTGCGCATTTCTTTTCCGATTACTACCACGTTTTCCTCCTCCAGAGTCTAAAACAAAATCTACTGTATATCGCTTATTAGGACTGGGCACACGACCAGATCTTCTACGTCCATTAGAGGCTTCCAGAGTATTTTCATCATCGGGATCTTCTACTAATACCTCGACAGGCTCTTCAGCTGCCGAATTTGTTGAACTTTCAGTTGTATTATCATGTTGCAATAGATTTTCTACGGCTTTTAAACTTTTTGATTTTGGGGTTTTAACTTTTTTTGTATCTGCCTTTTTAGGCGTTCTGTATTCTTGTTCTCTAATGTGTGATTTTGTTGGTGTAGTAGACATTTTTTATGAAAATTTTAAGTAATATTCTATTTAAATTTTAATACATTTATTGAAGTTTTTCTTAATTTCTATTTGTTTGTTGTTTGCATTTTTTCTGGCAGATGTTTGTTTTGCTTTGACATCAATTTTTGCGCCATTGAAAGAATAGTGATGCCAACTTATTTAAATCAAAACCTCGAATATGCATTTAAACTCGCTGATAAATATTGAAATTTAATTTGAGGCCTTATTTTCTAAAATGAATTTAACCCCCATTTAAAAAAAAAAACGAAAAATTCGTTTCGGCAAGAAATAAAATCATTAACCGATTTTAAAGATTAAGGTATCAATTGAAAGTTTTTAATAACTCATTTATAAAACTAAAATAAAATAATATAAACGTTTTATAAACATTACTTTTTAAATGCAAAAATTTTGTTGAAATAGTTTTCTTTAATAGCGCGGAAGGACTTTTAGTTCTTTATTTTTACTCAACTTTTTTATAACAATAAGTTTTTAATGCTAGTTTCTCAGGTTAATTCTATTTTCGAAGCCCTATAGCTATCAAAATTTTACACCATTGTTTTCACCGATAAATAGATAGATAGAAGATATAGAATAAATCGGAGTTGAGTTAGGGAGGTGTATAAATGGCAATTTATTTATTGTTTTTCATACAGAGGGGTAAATTTCCCAGTGTTCTTATATTCTATTTGAAAAATTGAAAAATAAGACAGCCGTCGATTCTAAGGCGGTCGGCTTGGTTCTCAGATGATTTTATGAGGGAATGAAGAAGAGGAAAAGTAGGGTTTATCAAATCGACTTTCGAATAATCGAACAATCGACTTGTTGGAAAAAATCGGAAAGTCGAAATCGACTGTTTGGTTCGAAAGTTATAGAAACACCGAATTTCTTGTTGCCAGATAGTCAAAAAGTCGATAATAGTCGAAAAAAGTTGAAAGAATTCGAAAATAGTCGGGAAAAATCGAACAGTCCAAAAAAAAAGTCGGAAAAGGTCGAAATTAAAAAATTGAAATAGTCGAAAAATCGACTATTTACAAATTTTAAAAATTAAAAATTTTTAATTAAATACAATTTGACAGTAAAATCTGCTTTTTCCACTATGTTTTAATAGTAAATAAATAAATAAATGAATAAACAAATATATAACAATGTGTTCCATTTTTATTTGGTTCTACATAAGTTAGACTTTTATCACCTGAGAAAAAATATTTTATGATTTATATAACTATAGCCATAAATATAATTAGATTAAAAATTTAATTGGCACTTTTTTCTATTTTTTTTTTTTATAAGTTCGATCAATATTCACTGAACCGAATGTTCATTAAAATGAAAATTAGGTTAATATCCCTAAATGTTTTATTTTGAACAAAACAATAGCATTTTCGAATGTCCATAAATTAAACATGTTTTATATTTTCTTTAAAATAATTGTTCAAAATTCAGACGCAAGTGTTTTGGAGGAGAATTCATTACTTAAAATTATTTATAATTAAATAGCATAAAAGGAAGAAATTAACAATTCTCAACATACTTAACTCTGTTTTCTTTGGTGTTCCTTTTGGTATTAATTAAAAATTTCAAGCATTTGAAATAATAAAAAAATTCTAATTTAGTTTGCAACTATAATAAAAATCGCTATATTTTACGAAAAAGTTATAGAATAACACTGAAACAGAGCTGTTACAAAACAGGGCAAATAAGAAATGTCATATTATTTATAATTCAACAGGATGATTCAAACATCAATAAAGTTATAGCGTTTATTTTAAATTATAAATTCAAAATTTTTTGAATTTATAATTTATATAAAAATACACATTAACATATAAATATAAAATACACATTAACATATAAATATATTACGTAACTAGTTCAGTTGATAAAGATTTTATTTTTAAATATATTTTATTAAACACTCAATATTATTTATTTATTTCAATGTTTATTTCTCTTTTTTATTTTTATTTCTATTTTTATTAATGATACAATTTGTATTTAAACAATAAATTTGTATTAGGATATTTGGATTTTTTGACAAATCTTATTGTTTATTGTTGTTTTTAAAACAGGTTTTCGGTGTAAAATGAAATTTTTTATCAATAGCTTGATAAATAATTGTTTTTTTTTAATAAAATTTATTATCAATTTTATTTCATAAATATATCGTCAATTCCACGATATTTTCTATGTCTTCCGATTTTGCTAATATTTTTCATACGCATAACCTATGGAAACATAGAAATATCTACTATTATTATATTTATTATTATTATTATTATTATTATTATTATTATTATTATTTCTATTATTATTATTATTATTATTATTATTATTATTATTATTATTTGCATTTTGAAAAATTCGTGAATTTATTTGCTATTTTAATTGAAAAATTCTAGAATTTTTCAAAATTAAAAATAATAAATAAAAGCAGAGATATTTAAATGGCTTCATAGGGTATGCGTGTGCTAAATATTAGCAAAATCGAAAGACATTCCATAAAAAAGTTGTAATTTTTTATACATTTCTCGTGGAATGGACGATATACATATATTTATATTAATTGCTGTCAGACTTTGTTTTTTTTTATTTTACTTTTATAAAACAAATTACTGATATTATTTATATCGTTTTTCTAATTTGACATTGTATTATAATTAAATTGCAAGTAGCTTTATAATTTATTTTTTAACCAAATATTTTTTTATGTTTATTTTTTAACAAATATTAATTTGAATATAAACTGAAAATAAAGGATCAGTTTTCAAATGTTGTCATTTAAATAATTAAGTAAATTTTTTCTTTATAACAAAAATGATCGAAAAATTAATCTAAACACTTTAAAAATTATTCACTCCAAAAATTATTACACATACCAAGTCACCAGCCAAATATACTATTGCTAAATGCTTACTTCCGGTTTAAAACTAGGAAATAAACAGAAGATGCTAAATGTAAACAATTTGATATCCGTTAATATGCTTTATTTACATTAAAAACAGGAAATAGTTAGTGAGCACTAATATACACACACTGATTTTATAGTTCTCCCTTAATTTACAAAAATATAATTTTTGTTTATTGCCTATAAAGAAATTTCTCTAATAATTTGTATATTTGATCAACAAGCCAAAGTTTTTGTTTCACACGTTCCAATTTATTTAAATTTAAATATGAACTTTATAAGTGTCGTTTAATTTTTCAAAATTTTCGTTTAAACAAATTTAAGTTCATTCAACCATTAGCAAGCAAAAACTCGATAAAAATTTATATAAATTTTTTATATACATATGTATGTATGTACCTACAAGTATTTTTTTAACATTTCAATAAAATTTGTTACAATAATACGTAACAATCAAGAAACCCAGCAGGATAATTTAACCACACAATTTACAAAGTTATTTAATGTGGAAGATAAAAGAAATAACAATTTAGAACATGACATTAGAAAAATTTTAAATTGTATCTCTCTTGTGTATGTCAGTATGTTTGTTATCCTTAAAGGAATACAAACAAACAAAGAAACTTACATAAATATAGTAAAACACAGTGGGACATCTATAAAATGATAAACAATACATTTAATTTTAATCATGAAATGAAAGACGAAGAAAAATAGCAAAAGCAATACACACAGACACACATACATACATACAGGGATAAACAGTTAGTGAGAGTAAACTTAGTGTGCGAATTATAATGAAAACAAACTTAGGAAACAACAAAAACAAGTTTTATAAATTGTTTTTGTTAGAAAAGTTAAACAATTTTAAAAAAGTGCTGCCAGATTAATATAGTTATTGCTGAATAATTTGTGGAAGTGTTTTGGACGAATTTATATGAGAATAAATAAACTAGACAACATACTAGACTATTGAATATGGACAGAACAATAGACTGTAAATTATTCTGTAGAGAGTTAGAGTTTAGAGTTTAATTTATACTACAGAATATACTACAGGGAATTATATTGTAACAAAATTCGATAGAAATGTCGTTAAAATTTGTATACTATCGAATTACACAATAAACCCTCAGGCTAGGCTATAGATTATAGACTTATATATGAATCTTTTTTAGACTTAGGTCTTTTTGACAATCGACTTTTGTTTTGGAAAACTGAACTTCATATTTATGTTATAATCTATGGGCTAGACTATAAACTATTATATAGGCTAGACTATATGCTCTCATATAAACTATAGACCTGACATTAGACTAACTATAGACTAGACTATATACTAGACTATAAATTATACTATAAACTAGACTATACGTTCGAGTATAGAAAAACGGAAGAAATAAAAATAAAAGTAGGAACAGCGTGTATAACATCGATCAAATCCATTAAATGATCTATAGAACTATAGCTAAATTGACTAGACTATACTATAACTCTACTCATGACTAGACTATACTGCAATAGATTATGACTATAGACTATAATACTACTTCCACTAGAAGTATAAAGCTAGACTATTACGTTCGAGTATACAGCAGACTAAGTAGCGAAAAGGGAAAGAAATAGAAAATAAAAGTAGGAACAGCGTGTTAACTATGCGAATCCAAATGCCGATTAAATATTAAGGAGTTATGATTGAATGATAAGACTTAAATTTTTAAGGCTGTCTTGCTGGAATATCGGAGGACCACGGCACAAAGGGCCGTCCTTAGAGTAATGTGATGTCTAGTAACCATAAGCTATATGCGTAAGTGTTGCTGAACATATCTGCCCAAGATAACTGGCTGGCAGACGAATGCCAGCAAAATGCATGCGTAATGGAGGAATCGTCCCAGGGAAGAGAATCGCCGTGTGGAAAACATCTGGAGCGCAATGAAACTCTCCGGCAATTGACAGGAGAAAATGGGAATCTCTTCGCAAAAAGGGAACGATGGACATCAGATTGATACCTCTCTCTGATAAACCCATGGATGAATCGGTAAACACGGTGAAGTTAATTACCAGACAAATTGCCCCCCATGGAGTTTAACTGCGAAAGAAGCGATTAAAAGCAGAAAGCAATTAAGCGAAAATCAAGATCAACCCAGCTCTGTTATTGCAAGCAAAAAAAAGGTCGAGTAGTAATCTGCATGAAGGAAATAATCAACAGCAAACTGATCATACAGATCAACCATATATTTTTGTTTCACCTTCCTCACTTCTCTGACCGATGGCGCGCACAAGCTAAACGATCGCAAATGCAGCTCGCTCACAGGCTCAGGTATCCCGCCGGTGGAAACACATGTAGGGCTAGACCTGTATGGCGACGGCGAAGTACACTGCCGCGTTCTTTGGACGGGACTCGGTGTATACAGAAACTATCTTCACAAACTTTGGGCTAGACGACGTTCACCAAAATGCCGCAATTTGTATAGAAAGGCGATAGAATTGCAACGATTGNATACCTCTGATAAAACCATGGATGAATCGTAAACACGGTGAAGTTAATTACCACCTCACGCAGTTCTTGACGGGACATGGTGGATACAGAAACTATCTTTACAAATTTGGGCTAGACGAGTCACCAAAATGCCCAATTTGTATAGAAGCGATAGATGCAGAGCATGTCATATTCAAATGTTTCCGAATTGCAGACATTAGAAGCGCATTGGAAACTGAACTAGGAAGTACAATTACACCTGAAAATATTGTAGGATTTATGTTAACCTCTGAAGAGAAGTGGAACCTGATTTCTAAGTT
>MINK01174452.1:5975-20171 GCA_001735545.1 Phormia regina
CCACAAAAAACTAAAAACACAAAAATTGAAATTAACGAAATTCTGATAGGGCTAGCGGGGAGATCGTTACACCAACTGCCTTCGGATTTGTTTTACATGCATTTATATCAAACATTAAACTTTTAGAAAGATGAAAACAATTATAGTTCAGAGAAAAATAATGGATTTTAAAGTGAAAAAATGTTACCACCTTTTTATAATACAACATTCTATCTAAACAACATAAGCAATTGAATGGAATTTTGTATAGAATCTAGGGAATATTTAAGAAAAATTTTAGGACACAAATTACGTCCACCAAGTTAAAAAAATAAAAATTAAAAAAGAACATGTTCACAAATGGGTCAAGCATGTATATCTCTAAAAGTAAAAGAGATAACCTGCACGTGTAAGCGTATTTACCGAAGTGACCAAATTTAGAGGACCACCCTTCGTCCCCCAGATAATTTCATTTAAATACATCAAGCATTTCTAAAGTTACAGAATTATTTCCAAAAAATTCCGTTTTGCGACCACTGTGTAAGAGTAATTAAAAAGTTCTTACGAAATTTATTCAATGTAGACCTAAACTTAAGATAATTTAAAAAATAATGATAATAATAGCATAGGATGAAGTACAAATATCATTTGTTAACCTTTTTGCTAAAGAAACCAAAAGAGTTTTAAATAAAAATATTTATTTTTAAAAGAATTTTTTCACATTAAACTGAACAATAAAAGTTTTGCTTAAATGGAAAAAAATAAAATCAAAAGTTATTGCACACGTGCTTGAACTTTTTTTTTAACTTGGCTTAAGTTGAAAACAAAAACAAGTAAACAAATAGATCAAGGTCTATAAGAAAAGGTAAGTTGTTGACGTTTTTATTAATTAAGAGAATAAATATTAAAAAAAAAAGAAAAAACTTTATTACAGGTACCCTACTCGACTAAAAGGGCAAATGATCTTGTGAAGTGTTACTAATTAAATGAATTAAATTTTTTTCCTTCCTTTTCATCAAATAAAAATTATTCAAAAAATATCAGGTTTACAAAATTAAAAACTCTGCCCCACATGGTTTATCAGTCAAATAGTACAAATAGTAATAATAAGATCTAATAGCATTTTCTTTCTGTTAGAAAAAAACATTGAAATCGACTCAAAGTTTCGCAAAAAAAATAGCGATTTGAAATATTAAGCAAATCGTAGTAAATATATGTGGGAGGGTATTCACTTGAATTTTGTTTGTCTAATTAAATTAAAATCATGATTTTCGAGTAAATTTTTATTCGAGGAAATATGACGATTAATCGAATAATTCGAGTAAAAAATATTTAAAATATTTATGTTCCCGATTTTAAAGAACATATTATTGGTTCTACGAATGAAAGTACGTAGTTGATAACCAATACATTGTCAGTTTGGTGTAGAGGATAATATGGAGGGAATTTAGACTTAGAATTAAGTTTATTATATTAAGAATTGCTTAACTTCTCTATCTAAAATAAAGTGTAGTCCAAATTGCTTTCGGCTATTTTTAAAAATTTAATTTAAAATCAATAACTCAGAAAATAATAAATATATTTTCACCGACTAACTGACAAATTGATAAAATATTATATTGAGTCGGATAGGATTAATAACAGAGTTGGGGGTAGTGCACTAAATTGTGAGTGCATTCAGCTTTTCACTAAATCGCACTCTAGTGAAAAAATGTTGATTTTTAACTATTTGCCACCACTATAGTTATAGTGAAATATTTATTCACTACCACTAAAAAATTTTAGTGATATTGCAATTTTTTTCAATATAACAAAATTTAGTGAAAAAAAAAATTTATACAAAATTGCAAAAAAAAACAAAAAATGTTTATTCTTTACTCATACAGATAGATTTGTTTGAAATAATAATAATGTATAAATAATGTTTAATAATAATGCATAAATATTGAATTTATTAATTAAAAAAATAATGGAAATATTGAGAAAATAAAAAATAATTTGTGATTTTATTTATTTCTATCTCTACGATTATTCGATTCATACCCATTGTACCTCAGTGTTTTTTATCTTTTTAAATTAAATAATTGAAAAATACAATGAATTTGACAGATATGTCGATTAAATATACCAAAATTTTGGCAATACTTTTTTTCAGAACAAAAAGAAATGAAATTCGTCATTTGATGATATTTTAATTTTTTCGAATATCCCCCAGGTGCGATTGTTAAAGTTCCAGCTATAATTGTTATTACACACAAAAATCCCAAGTCTATGGTATGAAATCGTATGCCAAATCCTGATTTCCAAATTTTTAAAATAAATTTAAAAAATATGTATATATTTTAACCTTTTATTTTATATATTTCAGTACTTATTTATAACTGATAATGCAACTAGTTACTATTCATTTTACCAATAATTACTTCTGTAATACTTAGAAAAGAATGAGTAATTGAATAGCTACAAAGTAATAAGTTCTTGTAACGACATCTAAGTAATGACTTTTGGAAATGCCTACCTGTAATAATATAGAATAAGTAGTTGCCTCTAATGGCATCACGGTGTTAAAATAATATGTTATTCATTCTTATCTCATTACATGGCAAGCAAAGCTTTTGCTGGGATAGGCTTAATACACCCACAACTGCAGACAATAAAAAGTAATATAATAATGACTTGAAGATAATCTTAATTACAATATATGTACCTATATAACTGGAATTAATAAATAAATTAAATTTTATTAATTTAAATATAAATAAATTTAAAATTCGTTACTTAGTGAAGCATTAATCAATTTTATTAGTAATATATTTAGTGTAAATTATTTAATTTATAATTGTGGTAATTAATTGAGCAATTAGTTTGTATATATATATTTTTTCTTTAGTACCTTAAGGAAATTAGAATAAAAAAAGACAAACCTAATAATAGTTTCTTTTAATATGAAAATTGAATTAAAACAATTAAACTTTTAATTGAATAGTGGAATATATTTTAAATAGAAAAAAAAAATAATAATATACAAAGTACAAAAGTCAGATTAATAATTATTGTTACTAAAATTATTACATAAAAAAACAAATATTCTTCAAATGTTTACCAAGTGGTGATTTTTGTAGTTTTCCTTTAAAAATCTATAATAATATTTTTAAGTTGTTGATGAATTAGCTTAAACAGTTTTTTTCTAACTATTATTGTAATAATTAATAATGACGAATATTGATAAATAATATTATTAAGTCAAAGTTTTCTTTCAAAGTAAAAAGTCTACTAGTGTTAATATTTAATTAAGTTCGAGAGTTCAAAATTATGAAACACCTTTAAAATTTAAAATATTATAGTACTCTGTACTATAATATTTTCAAAAAAAATATTAGTGTGATTGATTATTCGAGTTTTTGCAGAAACCGGTTTTCGAATAGTTGGTATTTTGAAAAAACCGGTTGCACCTTTTTGAAATTCAGGAAAAACCGGTTAACCAGTTCTTTTGCAGAACTTAATATTTATATCAAAAACTATATTTTTTAAAAAGAAAAATCAATAAATATTATAAAATCAGGCGCGGATCCACGGGCAGGGAAAAAGGGAAATTTCCCTCCCCAAAATGAAAACTCTTAATGAAAAATGTGTACTAAATCTTAAAATGTAGGGAAATAGTTTATTTTTCCTCCCCCAAAAACTTTGGCTGGATTATATAATTATTTTTGGAAATAATTATCAAATTCCCAGCAAAAACGTGGTAATGGCATGTAGTTACAGATATCCTTACTTTTCAATGACAAGGTTTAAAAACTGAATAAATTGTTGTCTTTGTTAAAGTGTTTGTTGTTAAGAAAAGTATAATAAAAAATTATTTGACAAAATATTTAAAATAAAATGTCTTGACACTTAAATAATAATCAAATTAAATATGAAAATTTTTTTTACAAATTCAATTATTTGTTGCTTATTCTTCTTAAATTATGATAAGTGTCAAAATATTATTGCAAGATAGTGTAAAATTTTTATTGCTCTTTTTATAGTGAAGAGGTGAACAGTTCAGTAGCTACAAATTGACCGGATTGACATATTTTCTAAAATTGTCTTTTTTAAAGGTAAGAAACTCTCATTAATTACATTCGTATAATACGAAAACCGGACTAAAATCTTGTATATTTTCAGCCTGCGACTTCTGCGAGGAGTAGATTCTGAGATGAAACTACTCCAAGCTAGAATGGAACGATAATTGTATTTACATGAGGTGCAGTCGGTTCCGGAAAACAGAGTGCAACTATCGTCAGGATTTTCACCTGAGGCATGGACTGAGGATATGCGGAATATAACTGTTGGATAGTTATGGTATGTATGTATTTTAATTGAAGCATAAATCATGTATTTATTTATTTATTTATTTATTTATTTATTTATTTATTTATTTATTTCAAACATTATTTATTGTATGATTTCTTTTTAATAAAATTAAAAAAAAAATGCAACTAATTTCATTTGTTTTATCTAATGGCTTCTGTAATATTTTAAAATCAATGAGTTTCTGAACAACTTAAATGTAATTAGTTCCTCTAATAACATCTGTCATCACCGTGTTAAAATAATGGGTTATTCAGCTAATGTGTAAGTAGTGTAAGGCCATTATATTAGCTTCTTAACTCATTATTTGGCAACCAAATTTTTTGCTGGGTTGTAGAAAAATAATAATGAAAAATTACATTAATTTTTACTTAACATAAACAGAAATCATGGCTTTATATGAAGACCTGTCTCAATTAAAATTTTATTCAATATGACTATTACCAATTTATTAGTTTAATCTTACCTTAAACCATATTTTTGAAACATCAGAAATCAGTTTCAAAAATATGGTTTCTGAAATAATGTTTTCTTTAAAAAATCGATCTATTTGTCATTCAAAAAAATTAATATTTTCAAAAAAAACCAACAGCACGTTGACTGAAAAAGCTTGAAAACCCGATCGACCCAACAAAAAAAAAAAATAGAAGAAAACCAAAGTACTACTTTTAAATATACTGCTATTAATCAGATTTTTAATATTTTTTTTTTATAATTACCGAGAAGCAACAATTTTATTAAACATCTATACAACATAAGTTACATTGTAAAAAAAAAAAAAAGCTTTATGTTCGTCACTCAGTCAGCCAAATAAAAAGCCATCAACACTTTAACAAGCCTTTAAAAAAATGTTTTAACTCAAAAAAATCTACAGCCGAAAACAATAACAAGCAACAACATAAGCTGCCGTCGCAGCTGCGACAACAAAAAAACTTTAGCGCATGACTGACCTTGAAAACATGAAATTTAATTTTTTTTTTAGAGTCAAAAGAAATAATTTAATCAGCGACCAAAGAAGAAGAAATAGTACAAAGACTAAAGTCATGATTAGGGAGAAGCAAGTGATATGAATTTTTGAACGTGAATGAATTTAAGAGTGAGTGAGTGAAACTGTGACATTAGTACTTTATCAAATTTATCGATAATATTAAGTTGTCATTATTTTTAATTTTAGCATTCTGAAGAAAACATTTTAATTTTCTGCAAAAAAGATATCGATAACATTAATTTTCAATAAAAAAGTTTTAAAATCAATATTATGTAAAAAATTTATATAAAAAAATACATCGATGTTATCGATAATTCAAATTTCTTATAAAAAATGTAATTTTCGCTCATGCTTTCAACTCTAAACACAATAATATTTTTTATTATTTTTTTGTTGTTGTCATTTATGTGAATAAAAAAAATAAAATAAAATTAGATTAGATTTTACATTTGGTCACAGCATTGAATCGTTTGTAAGCACTGACGCAACTTTTTTTCACTTTTTTTTTTTTTTTGTATTTGATTCAATGTATTTAGCGCATTTGACTACATTTTCGGGCAGGCCAACTAACTAAATAAACGCATCAAGTTAGCATATTTAACATTTTACCTTCTTCAAAACAAAAAAAAAATAAACAATATTTTTCCATCATTTTTTAAAGAGTTTTTAACAAATAGAGTATTTATTTAAATGGTGTGGATGTAGAGATATTTCATGTTTGGCCTAAAAAAAAAAACACAAACACACACACATGCACATGCACAGAAAATCATTTGGCAATCGGTTTTATTATTTGCTTCAAACTCTTTACACAAAATCTCAACAAGATGAGTCTGTCAACAAAAGCAGGGCTCAAGTGATGTACATACATTTTATTTATTTAAATTATTCAAAATTTAAATAAATTTTGTAAATGTGTGAGATTTTTTTTTTTTTTTCTGTGAAAAAAAATTTTAGTTTCCTTAAACAATTGCGTATCAATGTCGGTTAATCTGTGAATGAAATGACCCAGTAATGTATCTGTTTAAATAAATACAACTATGAGTCATGTCATAATTTTAGATTTAAGCTCGTATGATTATTTATTGTTATTTTATTATTTTTCTTTTTCCACATTTTGTTTTGTTAACTGTTTTTATTGTGCGAAAATAATGCAGTTTTAGTCAGTTGTTTTTATTTAGGCCTTTGAATTAAATTACTTAATCTATACGATTGAATAAAATGTAAATAGAAACAATTTATTTAAGTGCATTAACATGTGATTATATGTATTAAATTGTTATTTGAATAATTAGTGATCTTAAACAACAATAATAATGATGATAATAATAATAATAATGTGTTTAAAAAACTTAGTATTATCTTGAAGGATTTAATTTCAAAGTATCACTTCCTTAACACCCTTAAACCATTAAACACAATATATATCTTAAGATTGTGCATTTTATTGTTTTTTTCTTTTTATTTATTTACACTTTGTGTAATAAAATCTTTTTGTACAAAAGAAAAATCTTTTGTTTTTCAATTAATTACACAAATTAGTAAAATATACAAAAAAAAAAACACAACAATGAGCATTAAAACAATAATTTAAAATTTGATAAAAAGTTTCAGAGAGCGTGTGTGTGTGTGTGTGACATTTTAGCTCATAAAATCTCAATGTCATTTATGTTTCACATCCCATCTCTTATAAACATATTCACACCTTTGTTTAAATAGTCCCAACAAAATGATTAATCAGTTTTTTCTTCCAAATAGCACAGTGGGGCAGAATCGAAAATTTTAAAAAAAAAATCTATAACTAGCAGAGGAACTGACATAATCCTTTATTATATTAATGCAAAAAAATTAACAAAAATAATTTGTGCCCGTAGCCCGTTCTCGTTTGTACAAAAATAAAAAAAATGTAATTTAGATGATGAAAATCGAGTCTATACTTTTTCTGATTTTTTGTAATAAAAATTTCGATTTAAATTTTTGTATAAAATTGTTGAGAAACTATAAAGATTTTATATTGAATAAAATATTTGTTGGTAATTATACTTTAACGAAAATTTACCTGAATATAGACTTTATTATATAAAATCAGAAAGTGGAAAAAACTTTAAGATTTTTCTAACAGTAATTCCACAATTCCCAAAAAAGGGGCGAAAATTCCAAAATTGTTTTTTTTTTTACATTTTTGGCTATAAAATTCACATTTTTCCGAAGTGCCGTAGAGTTTGATTGAAAACATTTTACAACATAATATAGATTGCTAAACTGCGTTCCGTTTGCCGATTAGTGCTTTGGGATTTTAGAAAATATAAACGAAAGTTTTTTATTTTAAAATCATCCCTGTGGAGATACTTATTAGAAAAGTATAAAATTATTAGATGTTGTTAAAGAACATTTGATTTTAGATAAAAACGAAAAAAAAAAACACAAAAAGTCAATATTTAATAGTCAATTTAATTAGTTAAAGGAAATGGCAAATAAAATCGGTCGGAAATACTAGGATATACATGAAAGAAAGATTTGGCAAGCGATTAAAAATATTTCTTAGCTCATGTTGCTTAGCTCTTCCCAAACTTAACTTTGTACGTTTTTCTGATATACCAATGCAGATTTATTTCCAAACATTTTTTATTCTGCCCCATTGTATGCATTGTATACATGTCGTACTTAAAGTCATTAATTTAAAAAAGTACCAGCAAATATAAGACTAAAAAAGGGCTCTAATGAAAAGCAAAAAAAAAGAAAAATAAATAAATAGTTTTTACTCGTATTTACCAAAAATGTCAAGCATTCAGTGACATAGATAAATATAAATAATAAAAAAAATTAATGTATTTAATTTCTTACATATACATACATACATACATATATAAATCTGTATGTTAATTGGTTGGTTTTATATGAAAGTATAACAAAACTGCACTGAGTTTTATGTTATTGAGATTTATTTCATAGTTCTGCGTTGTTTTTGTGTGTGTGTGTGTGTTTATGTCATTTTTTACTCTGCTGCAGAATAAATTAATGTTAAAATTATTATTATTTTTTTTTTACTAAATTAGTGACTGAACTTGAAACTTATTTTCAATGCCTAAAGTCTGATGAAATCTTACACACTAAATAAACTCGCACAAACATACACATTTTTTTTTAAAGAAAAAGAAGACAAAAGAGCTTTTTATTTGTTATGGTTGTTGTTGTTATTGTTATTAAATTATAAAAAAATATTTGTATATAACAAAAACAACAACGAATATTTTAATAGTTTGTAATGAACTGTGTCTGTTTCACCTTTTGTCAGTAAATTTAATAAAGAGTTGCCAAATGAAGCAGAAAATTATTTAGAAAAGTAATCCTTAATATCTCTATAAAAGTTATCGATAACTTATAGAAGAAAATAAATATTTATTTATCGATCGTATTGATTTTCTATAGAAAAATAATTTTATCAATAATGCAATTTTTATACAAAACATCGATAGTTATTTAAGTTCAAAAATTTTATTTTAAAAATTACATTATTGTTTAAGAACTAAATGTTATCGATAATTATTTAATAGACAAATTGTCTAAAATAAATTTAAGTTATCGAACATTTTTATACAAAATTGATGCTATCTATAAATTTTTTTATGGGAAATTAATGAATTAATAATATTTTTTACCAAAAAATTAAGTTATCGATAACTCTTTAGAAATTAAAAAATAACTTTTATGTAGAAAATTATAGTCGATAAATTGATATTTATTATAAAAATTTTAAGTTAAATTCAATTATTCTTGTCGATAATTTTTCTGTAAGCAATCAATGTTATCGATAACATTTCTTAACATAGTGTCTATATATGAAATTTTTGTATCATAATATGTAAGTGAGAGTATCAAATTCGATTAAAAGGTACGACTTTGTTGTAATAATTTAGTTATATTTTTGTAAAGAAATTTTAAATATTTCTTTTACATAATAATTTTACATAAATTTTGTAAAAATGGATAAATTTTTTAAAATTTATCTATACAAATAAACAATAAATTTATTTCTCTAATTTGAAATCGATACATATTTCACTAAATTTTGTTTGTTGAGAGCCCATTTTACATAAAAACGCTTATATGTATATTTTAAAAACATCTGGTAACTACTCTTACACGCTTACATTGTGTATGTATGCACACATATATATACATAAGTATGTACATATATACATTAGGGTGACTCTCAATACAAAAAGTGTTCGGATTTTGGTTCTCACCCCCTGGAAATGTTCAGTTAATCGAAAAACTAAGATATGCAAAGATTGAAAAAAATTTAGAGGTGATTCCAAGCGATCAAAATGATGACTTTTTAACATTTTTTCCCCCTTTCAACGATCATGAAAAAAAGAGAAAAGATTTTTGCAAATTTAGAACATCTTGATGATTACCGAAAAATTTTGATATGACGCTTAAAATACCAAGACAAAACCATATGTCTATTTTCGTTTCTCTCCCTAAAGTTTTGGATGAAATCTTATTTTATTGGGGTGTATTTGGTCGAAAGTTACGCGTTTTACGTAAATTGATTTTAATAACTATGATATTATTAATTGTTCACTTTTATTCATTCTGGTCATTTTTGAAAAGTAATTCAAAAAGATAAAACCGAGGAAAATAAAAAAAAAAAAAACTAAAATTTTTAATATTTCATTCGCTTTGAAATGATATGAAACTTTGTATTCGAATATTTCTAGGGGTTAAGATTACAAATTTAAATACACTTATTTTTTCCATAAAAAAGTGGGCCACCCTAATGTATGTAAGTACGTGCATAAACATTGTAAACTAACAAGTTGTTTCTGTTTTAGTTTCCATTTTTTTCAATGTGTTTCTTGTTTTTTTTTTGCCAGAATTCCATTAAAGAAGTTTTTTTTTGTTTTTTGTATTTAAGTGGTCAATCAAAAATATCAGTTTCTTATTATTGTTGTTGTAATATTGATTTTTATTGTTTATAATTTTCAAGCGAATTTTTGTGCAATCATTGTAATTATTGACTCTGGAGGTTACTGTAGGTTTTTTTTTGATGTCATTAACAGGTGCTGACCGAGCAGCGGGTGCGTTTCTTTTTAATTTTGTTTAATACTCTAGCATTTTTAGTTGATTTAGTGTATTAGCTGGGGAATTTTTAATTTGCCTTGAAATATGGATCGAAGTATTTAATTGAAATTAATTAAAATAATATATTTATGATAAATAAAATTAAATTAAACGGTTTTATAACTGTCTATTAAAAAAAAAACAATATCATGGGAATGTAATTGTTTAAATCAATTAAATATAATAAAAGAAATTGATATGTTAAATGCAACAAAAAAAAAGGAGTCGAAAAAATCAATTTAATTATAATTTATTTTTATTTTAATAAACTAACAAATAATGTTTTATAGAGTTATAACTATATAGATAAATATTAAATAATTTCAGATTAAACTTGGCGAAATATTTATTTAAATATTCACTTATGAAGAGGGAAAACTAACTCACCACACTGATATCTCATCCATGTTGAAAAAGTTTTAATATTAAAAATTAGTTGATCACAAGATTGCAAATAGTTTATTTCTCTTTCTAATAAAAGTTTTAAATATTTTGTTTTTTTAGTTTGCAGCACTAAATTTTCTAAAGATTTTTAAGTTTTTTTTTTTTCTTTTAAACATATGTAAGTATAAAAATATTAGATAGAAAATTATTATCGTTTTAATATTAAAAATTTCCTTATGATTGATTATTTTTTGATTTAAACGTTACAAATAACAATATATTATTAAGAATAAAACCAATATAAATAAATAATTTATTATTACATGAAAATATTTTAAAATTTCTTATCTTTAGGGAAATCAATTAGTCAATTAGCAAAACTTAACAAGATCTTGGCAACTGAAGTAAAACACAAACTAAAGTTGTTACAAAAAATAAATTAAATTGTTTAAACAAAGCACTCGTTCTAAAAGATTACAGTGCACAATGGATCTAATGGCAAAATAATGGTGATAAATATCTATTTTATAAATAAATTGAAATGCTTAAGTTTTTTATATATGTTTGGTGCAATAAGTTATATTGACATAATGTATATCAATAGAAAGGTAAATAAGTGTATAATTTTTAGTAATTTAAGTTTAAAAAAAAAATCTTTTAGATTTCAAATGTTCAGAATTCTATGTTTGAGAAGTTTGTACAAAATCCTTCATTTGAGTATTTATGCTGAACATATGAATTCATAATATTTGCAAATACAGGGTGCAAATACAATCCTGCACCATCTAACCGAAAAATTAAAAAAAAATTGTTCTCGTTTTTAAATAAAACATGAAATTCACGTTTTAAAATAGTCTGTGTAAAAAAAATTCTTCACATTTCTGTGTCGTTCTCGCTTTTGAGTGTTTACGTTTTCGCAAGTTCACTGTATATGTATTGAGTTACCAAGTGCAAAAATCTAATACCGCATTTCTTAACATTTTTTAATGGCACAACGAATTGTTCAGAAATTTTTATATAAGCACTTCCATATAGAATTCAGATATAAAATAAAATATTTTTGACGAATGTCAATTGTTAAGGTTCGTTTTTCAGAAATGTCAAATTCACAATCACAATTTTATTCTGGCAACACTAATTGAGGCGCTTTTTTTCTATTGTAGTCTGACAAATGATTATTATTTATTTTTTTAATTAAATTTAAGACAATTTAATCTTAATTTAAGCAGATAGTATTAAATATAAACTTAAGGTGTTTTACTTACAAATCCCAACAAAAAATTCTATTTGTACGTGTATAATGATAACAAATAGTTATAAAAAATAATTAATTAACAAAACAACAATAACAAGGAAGAATGCGTAAAAGGTTAAACTTCTTATTGACATAATAAACAACATAATTTTATTTTAATTATATTTTTGTCTCTCTAGTACATTAAACCATTTAATTAGTTAAAATCCAGCTCTTTAGCAATAACATAGAATAATAAAAAAATAATAACTAAAATAATTAACTGTGTACAAAAATAAAAAAAAAGTATACTTTTTAGGTAGAATTATTTTTAAGATAAATGTTTATTAAGTTTTAGACATATTAACGCATCTTTGGTACAATGAGAACGAGCGCTAAAAATTTTTAATAAATTTGAATTTCCAAAATTATTAGACGAATTTTAATTTTTTTAAACATTATCAATTAAAAATATTCAAAAGATGGTTTCAGAAATGATGAATTATTTAACGAAAGAAAAAAATTAAGTAAGACGACATTTTTCAATATAGTAAATAATTTTATTAAATACATATTTATATATAGACTAGGCTTGCCAGACCTACTGTTTTCAGCAGTACGCGCATAAACCCTAAAGAAGTACGCAAAAGTACTTCTTTTTAATACTTTTTGTATGGACATGTATCATACATATAAGAAGAATATGTCCACTATAAATGTAGTAATTTGAAAACAATTTAAAAAATGCATTCATAATGCAATTTTAGGATGCACTTTTCAAAAATATTGACCCTTTCAATTTTTGTCTCAAAAAAAAAATATATATACAATATTTTTATATTTTTATTTGTTTATTTTGAAACAAAAAGGGCCAATCTTTTTTATTTATTATTTTTAATATTTCTTTAAATTTTTTCAATAAAAAAAAAATCGAAAATTTTTGAAATTACATTATTTTTTGTGGGTTTATTTTAAAATTTTTAAAAAAGTCTATTTTATATTATGATAAAAATAATATTTCATTATTTCTTATTTGTGTTATAATATCTATTATATGCCGATGTTTTATGTTATAAACATATTTCAATATTAAGAATAAATATTTAAAACCGAAAAAATATATATTTTAGATTTATACAATGTAATTTACTAAAAAATACTTTATACTAGTTGTTAAATCAATCAAATCTGATGTATAGTTAAGAAGTTAATAATAAGAAGTTTATAATAAAAATATTGATTTTTAAGATATTCAAAACAATTTAAATTCGAATCAAAAATGCACCTTTTACAGATATTGAAGTATAAACTTACAAACTAAAAATAATTTGTATACAAAAAGAGATCTTTAAATTTTTATAATATAATCATTATTTAGATCATTTTACAAGAACTAATTACTTTGTAGGTATTAAATAACTTATTAATTTTTAAAGTATTGCAGAAGTCATTATTAGTCAAATGTTATATTATCGGTTATAAATAAGTACAGAAATATGGAAAAATATTCATCTGATATATTTTTAAAATTTATTTAATGAAAAAATATATTAAAATTAAAGATTATAATTAAAAAAAAAAAAAAATGAATTGTTAAAATTAAATTCTCGTTCGACACAGAAAAACAAGTAATTTTACCGACTCTAAAAATATAGAATACAAATAGAAGTCCAGCTCTTTTCAATTGATCAGAAATAAGAAATTACAAGAGCTGCAGAAGTTCTTCTTTTAACACATGATTATCATTGGTAGGGTGTTCTTCTATTATGTTTCTTAATCATTTCTTTTGAAGTACTTCTCTTACAACTATGTTTATTAAAAGATAAATAATAAATAAATGGTCTAAAATTTATAAAATATTAATTTTCTAAGAAATTTTTAAGCTTGTTAGCCTTTCAATTAATTCTCTTATAGTATTAATTAATTGATTAATCAAAATTAAATAAAATTAATTTATAAAATAACAGAATATGTAATAATCGTAATTAAATTTGGATTTTAGATTTTTCTATACAGAAAAAAAAAACTGTTTTGGAAAAATTTCAATTAAACTTTTGATTAGAATTTAAAACTGATTTCAAATATTTATAATAATTACATAAATTTCTCCAAAATCAAAGTATTCTAATAAATT
>MINK01174453.1:0-12277 GCA_001735545.1 Phormia regina
TGTCCTAGTAAGCATTTTTCCTATTTTTCATTAAAAAATTCAACAAGTCGAAAGCAAAATAGCAAGTGACTGATTTTAAAATTTTTGTTCTTATCCTTCGAAATACAGAAACCCATTTTTTTTTGACTTGTTGTTTGACTCATTGTTAGTATAGGAATTAGAGAAACGGTATAGAGAAACAATTCTTTTGTAGTTAGGCTGTATATATTTAAACCAGCCTACAATTGTCTTCATTTTTGTTTAGCAAAATATATCAAAATTTATTTATTATAATCCGAATTTTGAGAGCATTTTTAGCCAATAGTTTTTTACTTTACTATTTTTAAATTTTTGTTAAAAATTTTTCATTTTTGTATATTTCTATATAATGGAATTTTTGTAGTACTAAAAATATTAGAAATTTCATATATTTAAATATATACTATGTATTACAGATATAACAATTTTTAATTTAAATATTTATTTTTTTTTTAAACTTTGTTTAAAAATTAAATATTTTTTGCCAATACTGGACTACAAAATTGAAAAAAAATCTTTCTTTTTTTCTAACCATTTTAGATTATTTTCATTTCAATGTATTATTTTAATTCATTATACGTATTAAAATTTCCATTTTATATATATTCTATTAAATTTATTTTTAGCACAAACATTTTTATGAAGAAAATTACAAATGTTGAACACGTAAGTACTTATTAGCAATCTTTTAGGCATAAGCAAAAAAAAAGTAGGGAAAAAAATAAAATAAAATCGAATGTTCTAAAAAATTCATTCACAAAAAAATTCCATATTTTCAGAAAATATAAGTTTGTAAAAGGAAATATAAAAAAAAACAACTTCCAAAATACCATTTACCTGTATGTACTACGTAATATTTCCTTTTTTGTGTTCTTTTTCATTTCATCTCTCTAACATTTATGTGCAATTTCAATTAAGCTTTTACAACATGCCGATAAATAAACGACCGGTCAACTTGTATAAAAAAGGTCTACCAAAGAAATATATGCCAGGCAGCGTTTTGTTAAAAATGTACCGTCAAAAATGTTTCTACAATCAAATTATAGTGGCCGCACATTTATCCGTTTTCATTTTTTTGCCCATCAAAAGGCATGTGAAGGAAAATATTGAACTCAGATTTAAGTAAAAAAAGAAAAAAAAAAAAAAAAAAAAAAAACGTTGGAATATATATTTTGTAATATGCGGGCACATGTGTTTGTATTTCATTTTATAAAGTGAGTTGAGCACTTAAAACTAAATTGCTATTACTTTAGATATTTCTAAAAAAAAGCAAAGAATCAAACAATTTAGCTAGTCCATAAAAATGCATAAGAAATTTTATTTTGTGAATATTTTATTTTTTTCTCTATTCAAACAACAAGTTGTTTAATTAATTCTAAGATATGAGCTATAGCGGGTATTGATGGGTTTAATAAGAATTTTAAAAATTTTAAAAATTGCTAAAAATAGAAATTTTGAGAGAGTTTATAAAATGCTTTCACTGATAATGCTTGATTGAGTAACATAAAATTGTAACAATCACTCATTTGTATATGATTAATACACAATTTACACACTTTTGCATCATAAATATTTTTGCTGAAAAAAAAAAAAATCGAAGAAAAATCATATTAATTTTTACTTTATACATATATCAATACAACGATACAATAGAGGTTATGAATTGGGCAGTTATATAAGTGTACAATATATATTCGCATATAGTTTACCTATACTTTTTTGTTGTTGTAAAATTAAACGAAAAAATTGAAATACCACACATTGTATGTGTTTTATATTTCATGGTTATTTATTCAATTATTTAAACCACTTTTGTAACAAATTGTACTAAATTGAAAATATATATTTTTTTTTACAAATATCATGACTATATACGAGGTGAGATATAAAAATGAAAGGTATTACCAACTGTCTGAAAAAAAGTATATTTCTATTTTTTAAAGAAAGGGGAATTATATGTTTTGTGATCTCTAACATCGAATAATTCGATTAGCGTACATGTGATTACATGTGGTTCTTAAAAAAGTGTTCTACCTTATTCAAAATAGGGGGATTAGATAAAATTTTAACAACGAATAGGAAACTAATGAGCAGATAAAAAAGTATGTGTTCAGTCGTGATTTCTTAGTTATCACTTATGATAATTATTTTAGGCGAAATAAGTATAAATCGTACTCATAAAAAATGAAAATCCATAAAGTTCAACAATTCGTTTTTAGGGCAGAGTTTTTCCGTTTTGTGTATTCTAGACTTTTAACAGCATGTAGAAAGCACCAATATGAAGCTTATTTTTGCCTAAATTTATCTGCAAAAGAAAATAATAAGAAGAACGTTTTGAAATTTGAAATTTTGCATACCTTACACCACCATAGGTGGGAAAGGATTTATACATTACCTTAATTATTATACATTTACCTTAATTCCTTCCAATCAGTTCAGAATTACTTTCTGAGTCTATTTGATGATGTCCGTTGTAAGTTACAGGACGAAATTTGAACCCTCTGTCATGCACATGTTCCGATAATCACGTACGTAGCGTATGTATCTGGCCAGATACACTATGTATTTCAGTATATTTATATGGAAAATATGCTATTTTAGTGATAATATTACATTGTTATATTGTTATCACGCCTGGCAGATATATATTTTCTATTTTTGTGTGTGTATCTGGCCAGATACATGTGCTACGTATACGATGTATAGATGAAAAATCCACATAAATTTTATTTGTTGTTGTTTTTTTAATGTGTTTTCTTCATAAAACGATACCTAACAATATCTGTAGAGGGTACCTGGATACTCAAACCCTTAGCCAAATTAGAAATAAAACTTAAATTCGTAAAATATCTGGCCAGATACAAGTGCATGACGGAGGGTTAAATAAACATAACAAGCCCAAAACATATTGAAATTGGTTATGGTTCACATAGCTTAATACAAGTGCCCTCCCAGAAAAAATATATCAATAATTTATTAAATTTGACACATATTAGACCCATATAAGTTTTAATTTAATGTGTGCCTTATTTCATGAAGATTGATACATAATTGATCATAGTACCCATGTAAACCTCTGTTTAATAAATCAATGTAATGGACTTAAATATAGTTAATATTCGATGCCAAATAAGTTTTAAATAAATAAAAATTATAGCGTTAAATTCTACGAAGGTTGTTAGATGTCCACTTTCGGCAATCACCCAAAAGTGAATAAATAAATATAAATATAAGTATCGACGTAATATTCCGTATTCGTATGATTTATTTTAAACTTTCGGTCTTCAAGGCACATTCATTTTTGCCTATTATCTTGACAAAAAAAAAATAAACTTTGTTGTTTTAATAATTTATTTGCTTTTATTCTAATAGATTTTTAATCTATCAAATTTTAAAATCGTCAAAATATATTTTTTCGGAGATAGACATGAATAACTGCTTCTTCAGCACTCTTCTAAATATTTCTGTGTGGGTATTTTCTGTGAAACTTTAATATTTTTTGGAATTGATCAAAGATTTTATTACATAATAGTAGAGTACATGAGTTTGCGACATAATTTTTAATAAATTCCATTAAAGATTGAAAAAAATCGCTTATATGCAATACTCTTCTGGGTATATATCCTATAGAAACGTTGCAATCAGATACGCATGAATAGAATTTGGATCGACATTGCTAATTGATTTTTAATTTATTTTACACAAAATTTAATTAAACAAATAAATTTTTGAGTTTTTTTTCAAATACAGTATTTATATAAAATAATAAACCGTTATATATAGGAAAACGATTTGGCCTTTATCGCTTGCAGACTCTACTCTATGGGATAGTGTTCTTTAGATATTTTTGGTCATTTTACATGATAAAAATCAGGAACCGTAAATAACGATTATTACCATTTTTTAAATAAAAAATCATTAGATTTTAAGACTTTAGAAATATGTTGAAGAACACTTTTATTAATTTTTTTGGGCGTGCTTTCGAATTATGTAATACTTTTTTTTTGATTTTTATAAAAAAATCAATATATAACAATTATTTTAGATTTTTATTTTTTGCTAAAAATAAATTGATTATTTTTTCGACGTTTATTTTTCGCTAAAAAAATAATCTTTATTATTGATTTTTATTTTTTGCTCAAAAAATAACTTTTATTTTTTGAACTCAAAATTTCCCATCATTTATTTTATTTTTATGACATCTTGGGAGATCAAAATATTTATATAAAATTTATATAAAATTACAGAAGTGTTCATATTGTTCATGCTATCCATATAAGCGTAAATAGAGCGTTTAATATTAATTTCGTGTGACTTCAGATATGATATGTTTTCTGATACTTTGTTAAAAGTTTTATTTATTAATGTAAATTAAAATCAGATATATAGATTTATTAAATGTTAATTTGATATTTTTTAAATATAAACACGTAAAAAATAAAACCTTTTTTATAATTAAAGTTTTGTTTTATAAAAATTACTCAATATATTTTGAGCAAAAAATAAAAATCTAAAATAAAAATTATTTATTGAGTAAAAAAATGGAAGTCAAAAAATAATCATTATAATTTGAGCGAAAAATAAAATTCAGAAATAAAAGTTATTTTTTGAACAATAAATAAAAGTTAAATAATAATCATTAAATCATGATTTTTATTATAAAACACATAATCTTTACGGTCCCTGATAAAAATTAAAATAGGATTAAATAGCTTAAATATAAGCCAACATCAAGCTTTATTTATTTATTTATATTACTAAGGAAAGTTTATTGATCTCGGAAGCCGTTTAGATGACAGTATTTAAAGCAAAAAAGTGGGAAATGCAAACCAGTCTACACTTTATACTTCACGTTTAGTATGTGTTGTATGTTTTCAATAAAAAAATTAAATTCCTTAAATAAAATATTACAGGTTTTGTATTTCCTTATAATTCTAATATAACTCTCGCATACATATAAACCCATATACACACACACTATATATTTTTGTGCAACATAATCTAAATTGAATTTTACATTTTAAACTTAAATTACAAATGAATATTTTTAAATTCAAACAATTTTCTTTTAGCGTTTATTTAACCAATATGTAATTTTAGATTTAATTCTAAACAGCTACAATAATAGCAACAATAATATAAAATTCATCTATTTATTCATTTTTCAAACTAAAAAAATATTGGTAAATATTTATTTAAATAAAATAACAATTTATTTTATATGTTTGAAAGAAAATACGAATAAAAGCATGTACACATACATACATATGTATACATGTATTTTGCATTAAATGTAAGTAGCAGCTACAATCAAAGTCAAATTTTTACAATTGAAATATTTAAATCATTTGTAATTTGACATTATTTTTTGACAGGCAAAATAGAGAAATTTAGAAATTGACTTTTGATTGTAAATCTAATTAAGCATAATAAATATGTGAGAAAATTATTTATAGTTAATGTTGGTCATGTTATACTCTATAACAATTTGTATTTTGTAAAATAATTTGCAAAATATAGATGAAATAATTGTTAATAAACCAATTATAAGATTTTCATTTTTAAAATATAAATAAATATAGATCCATAAGATAAAGAGTCGTATCTCTTTTATATACAAATTTTCAACTTATTTATATTTCTTTTGTGTTAAATTTTCGTATAAATTTAATAAAATTGATTCAAAGTATTGTGTTGATCATAAAAACTAAAGTACCTTTTCCCCTTTTGATAGTGCAATAATGACAAGTGGAGTGTAAAAAATGTGTTGGTGATTTCGAAAATAAAGAAAAATATAAATAAAATTAAATACAAAAGCGATGTTGCATTTTTATATAGAATTTTGAATTCCTTATCACACCGAAATTTTGTGAAATTGTTCCTTTTGGTATTTATTTGATATTTAAATGTAAATGTTTAGATAAATTATTTGTATAATTAGTTTTTCGAGGCTTTAAATTATAAGCTGATGATCTCTAGCTAGAAAAGAGCTGAATAAATAATAATTTTTATAATATGTCGTTTGTAGAAAGGGCTTAACAACTGCTCACGAAAAAAGTTCACACTTTAATGCTTATGAATAGTGGAAATTTATATTTAAAGAAACTTCTGAGAACATCGTATTTTCTTTGGTATCCATTAGGTTAAGAATGTAAAGCGATGGACCTGTGTAACCAAAGGAAAAGTTAATTTAGAAATTCGTTTAAGCAAAGCTGTTTTTATAATTCACAAACTTCTCTGCGAAATAAAAACTTAATGTCCTTGGCATTGAGAAGTCTCACCATTCTAGAAAATGTTAAATATCTTGTTCCACATAGTGTTGTTCTATGGTTAAATAAGATATAATGAATGTACAAAAAATTAAAAAATGAAGCTTTTTATTGTAAAAAATTGTACTTTAATTAAATTTATCTTTTTTATTAAAAGTTTTCACTGTCACATCGTAATTTTTTTATATTGTGTCTTTTTTTCACTTTCTTTATTAGATCATTAATAAAACATAATAATTTTAATCAAAGCTCGGGGTTCTTTTTCAGTTTTCTAGCAGTTAATGCCAGTCGATTCTTAAAAAACTTTACTTTTGTCTTTAGTAAGTTAGAGTTT
Source organism: Phormia regina (assembly GCA_001735545.1). Taxonomy (NCBI): domain Eukaryota; kingdom Metazoa; phylum Arthropoda; class Insecta; order Diptera; family Calliphoridae; genus Phormia; species Phormia regina. The sequence goes on from MINK01174453.1 coordinate 6,622, forward strand.
TGAATAAAGGTATCATTCCTTTTTGAAATAATCTCATGCTTTCATGGAAATTTTACTTTAGACATCTAGGTAATATTTACATTAAAAATTTTATATTCAAGAATATTTTTCAAGATCTCTTAATATTAGTGTTGTGTATGTCAAAATTCCGAAAACACTCGGTTCCTGATTTAGAGTGTAGGATCGCAAATAAAATAAAACGAAGATTGAAAAATCTCCACATCTCATTACTTAGATATCATTAGAAGAACTAATTACTTTTAAGTTGTTGGACTTTATTTTAATTTTATTAAAAATATTACAAAGAAATCATACATTAAATAATGTTTAAAATAAATAGATGCATGATTTATGATTCAATTAAAATACCTTCCAACAGTTCTCTTCCGCATATTCTCAGTCCCTGCCATAGGTGAATTAAAATCCAGACGATAGTTTCCCGAAAACTGAATGCATCTCATGTAAACACAATTACGGTTCCACTTTTGCTTGGAGTAGTTTCATCTCAAGATCTGCTCTTCGAAGATGTCCCAGACTGAAAATGTTAAAGATTCTAATCCGTTTAAGTGTATGTTAAACACCTTTATGTTAAGAAAACATGTAATCTGGAAAATTTTTGGCTATTGAGCTGTTCACTTCTTCACTTTACTCCTGTAAGCCTATTATAAAAAAGCAAAGAAATTTACGATATTTTGCAGTAATATTTTGATACTTAACATAATTTAAGAAGGATAATTAACAAATTATAAAAAAATTTTAAAAATATTTTCATAACTAATTTGATTGTGTATTTTTAAATGTCAATAAATTTTATTTTGAATATTTTTTCAAATATTTTTTTTAACAACAAACTCTTTACCGAAGACAATATTCAGTTTTCAAACCTTTGTCATTGAAAAGTAACTATATCCGTATCTACATGCCGTTACCAAGTTTTTACTGGGAATATTTCTAATTGGTTTAAATTTATTTTTTTTTAATAAATTTGCAATTCTTTAAAAAATATTAAGGAAAATTAAAAATTTTTCTATAAAAATATAGAATTAAAATAAATCATTTTGATGATTGGAGCAAAATCATTTAAAAATTAATTAATTAAATTAGCAATTTCGATTTAAAGTCGATTTTTACTTTTTTCTGTGTTAGTATTTAAATAAAATGTACACAATTTTAATTAGAAGGAAATACTTAATATTAATCATATTTAGATACATGAAGAAAATTTTTAGTTTCAAGTTTTTTTAATTTTTTTATAAGTTCTTAAAAAATTAAATTTAGTTTTAATTTATAACGTCAAAAGCACTATTAAATTTTCTCTTTTCTTCTATGTTTTTAAAATTTATTTAAAAATTTAAACTTTCACTTTCAGTAGGTCATATTTTTACCTTATGGATAAATCATGTTCAGTTTTTCTGTTTAAAAATGCACTGAAAAAATGGTCAATACTCATATTGTATTTAATAAATTTGTGTTGTATTGAGGAAAAAATTATACAATTCATTGAATAAATAAAATGGTTTCACTAGTTTAATATGAAAGAAAAAAAAATCATAAACTTGTTGTTTTTATTCATATACCGCAAAAATGTCCTATATAATTGATACAGATAGCTGTATATACATATGTATTTATATATATATATATATACCTACATGTATATATACATGTCCTATTGCATGCTCAAACCCCTATGTACTAAATATATTTTATTTTATATAGAGATAAATACCTGCAGTTAAAGGGCAATTTTTTTCAACATTGAGGACACAAACGAATATAACGAAAAACTCATTCACTTTCTATACATATTGTATACATGCTGTTTCATTTTTTGCTACATTTCATCTATATGTAAACTACTTACATATATCTACAGGATGTATCTATGTTGCAGTGGGTGTATGAATGCTTTATTTTTGTATTTTATAAACATCTGTTATAGTTCAATCTTGCCTTAAAGGTCCAAGGCTTTCATGCAGTTTGTATGTATATGTAGATATACTACCAACACATATTTACTTATGTACATATGTACATGATACTAATGATAAGCGTTGATTTTTGTTTATATTCAAATGTGGTACAATGTTCCTTTCGTTACTGTGTTTACAATGTGGTCATTGGTTTTATTCATTGAAAATTTTTTATTTGAAAAAGTTTTCCAATATAAAAATACTATTGGAAAATATATACTTGAGAATATTTAGAACTACATAAGATTTAAATATTTTAGCTTAAATTTGGAATAAGGGAATTTGATTATGACAGAACAAAGATATGATGATCCTCCATTATTATTTTTCATAATTTTTTATACGATATCTTTACTTATTTAAGAATAAGATTGACATTTATTGAGTATTATAAAGTATAGTACATTTTGTTTAAACTGAATACAGATTTTTAAATTAAAAAATCTTTTTTTTTTTTTTAGATTTTTATAATATAAATAAAGACATAGCTAAATTACTTATATTTCTTATTATCATCAATAAATGTGTGCTAAATTCTGTAATTAGTTTTTCCTTTAAATAAAAAAAAAAAAAAATACATTTAAAATTGTTTGTGCACAAACTTTAGTTAGACAGCTAGGCAGTCACGATGAAAATGGTTATAGATTGGTATTTACTCTCTAAAAAAGTGTTGGGATATAGTTAGTGTTAGAGTATAAATTAGCATATTAAGGTAAATAGAATAAGGGCCAACTATTACTTTACATGATATTCGTTTAAATGATTTAGAAACATTATGAAAATAGTATATATTTAAATATTGAAATAAATATTAATTTCATATTATTAAAAGAATCTATAAGAAATGGTGGTATATGTACCAAGAATTTCAAATATTTTATTGCACCATGATATTCTCTTTTTTCAACATTTTATATTTTTTTTAAAATAATTTAATCGAATTGATCCACTATAAATATATGAGAATTATTGTTTTTTGTATTTTTTGTTAAAAATAGGAAAATAATTATAGTAACTCATAAAACATATATAGTTAAATCAATATTATTCTTGTCTTATAAAATTTTTCTTTATTCTTACAGCACCACAAAATAAGCGATTTGATTAACGAAACTAGATATTGTAAGTCACTAAGAAGACGAAAAAATTGTGTGTTGTCTGTGTTAGAATCACACCCGGAAGGTAGGTCTCAAATTTTCCTAGTGATAATAATGATTGCATCATCCTATTCTGTTATATTGATTATATTGTCTCATACAGCTTTGGTATTTATTGATATTTAAATGTAAAATCATTTTAGATAAATTATTTGTATGATTTTAGTTTCTCGAAGGCTTTAAATATATAAGCCCTAAGAGGATCTACGCGGAATTTAAGCTTTTATGGATAAAAGAGCTGAATAAGATATCCGATAATTAAGTTTTTTGAAGTGGAGGTGATGCGCATTTGTTAGCAATATTCTTAAGAGAAGCCCGTAGCTCACATCCGCAGAAAAAGGTGTCACACTTTTATTATGCTTATGAATAATGGTGGACTTTTATATTTAAGACTTCTGGGAGAACCATCGTAACTTTTATACTTGGTATTCCTTTTAGGTTAAGAATTTAAAAGCGATGGATCCTGTGTCAACAAACGGAAGTTTTAATTTAAGAAATTTGTGTTAAGCAAAGCTGGTTGTTTTATAAATTCACTTGAAACTCCTTCTTGCGAAAATAAAACTTGGTGTCCTTCCATTGAGAAGTCTCACCACTCTAATGAAAATTTTAACTATCTTGTTCCACATGTGGTTGTTCTACCACGTTGTTTAATATGATATAGATTCGAGTTACAAAAAATGAAAAAATTAAAGCTTTTTTGATTGTAACACTATATAGAGACTTGTGTCTTTTTGCCAATTATTTTGAGAGATATCTTTATTCTTTTTTTTTTCAGTTTAAGTTTTCACTGTCAACAGTTATTTCTCGCATTTTTATTATATTGGTGTCTTACTTTCAAATTTGGTACATTCATAATAGATCATTAACTAAAAACATAATTAATTTTTTATATGCGAACTCGGTAGTTTTTTCTCATTTATTCAGAGTAATTATTCTCTAGCACCGTATAAATGCCAGTCGAATCTTATTTATACTTTTGTTTTGAAAGTTTAGAGTTTTGAAATAAGGTATTCATATCCTATTTTGTAATACATCGATTTCAGGAAATTTTACTTTAGACATCTAAGGTAATATTTATCTATTAATTATAATTTTAATATTTTAAAGGGGGTAATAATTCTGTCTTATATTTCTATATGAGGTCTAATTTAATATTTAGTTTGTGTTTTTTTTTTCATAAAAAATATCACGCCGAAAACACTCGGTTCCTTGATTTAGAGTGTAGGTATTCGCTTAAATTTTAATTAATATTTTTATTATTACGAGAGATATATTATGAAAAATCTCACATTCTCTATTTCATTTAGATATTCATTAGAAGAAGATAATATTACTTCTTACATAGTTGATTTCGAGATGATCTCTAATTTATGCCCGATATCATCTAATTGATTTAACATAAAAAATAATTATACTTGTAAATGGCCGTTAGTAATAATAACAAAGGAATTGTTTGGATTTTTTTTATTATAAGTTATTAATATATACATATTACAATTTAATTTTTGAGTACCTCATAGTCCATGGACAATGGAGGTTTTAGAGCATCAATTAAAATACGATACCATAAAACCTTCACCGTAACACCGCAAATTGTATCGGGTGTATTACGCATATTCTCAGTGTCGTGGCCATATCGGAGGTGAATTTATAAACATCCCTAACGATAGGTGTTAAATACAATCCTTGAAAAACTGGAAATGACATCTCAATGTAAACACAATATACGGAAAGTTTACACCAACTTCATAATGTTGTGATTTAGTTTATTGTATAACATTCTTCAAATAATCTGCTCTTAAATGAATTGCAGATGTCCCGACTCAGAAAATGTTTTTCAAATATGATTCTAATCCGTTTTAGTTGTTCAGAATGTAACTAATACGAAATATTATTCTAGCCTTACTTATTAAGTTAAAGCAAACTTTAGAACATGTAATCCGGAAATTTTTGTGGACTATAAATGACCACTGTTCATTTCTACCATCTTTTAACTCCTCTGGATTTAATACTATTTAAGCCATTATAAAAAATGCAAAAGAGAAATTTACGATATTTTTTGCAGTAATATTTTGAATATACTTGAGACAAAATTATAGAAGAATAATTAACATTATATAAGAGAGATGTTTTAAAAAATTAGTTTTTCATCCAATTATATTTTGATTGTGTAGTTATTTTGAATGTCTAGAGTGAAATTTATTTTGAATATTGTTTCAAAATATTTTTTTTTATAAGATGATGGTGCCACTTGGTTAAGATTAAGTGGAAGATTTCAGGTGGTTACTTATCTAGATGAGTTAGGATTGGGTTGACCTTAAGGAGGAGATGTAGTCCTATGTGGATAAGAATTCACAAAAGTGGAATTCGTGGTACTTAAAGATATGGTCCTATGAGTAAGAAATCAAAAGGAGGCACTTTTTGGTACTTTTGTGTTCTTTTAATGGTACCTTCTTGAGTTTTCTGCAATATTTAACCTAGATACATGAAATTAAATACGCATGGTCCGATGTTGGAAAGAATTCA
>MINK01174456.1:5033-20186 GCA_001735545.1 Phormia regina
TTAAACTCTCTGATAATTTTAATGCGCATTGAAAATGTTACGTTTTATTTTTTCAATTTTATTTATTCTGTTTTGAGTTGAGTTTTTATTTGTGTTTCTTCGTTTGTTTTTTTTTCAGATGTGTCAAGGATATTTTTTTTTCTATTATCCTTAAACAAGCAAAAACACATAATTACATGAAAATATTAAAATTCATAAAAAATAGTGGTTGTTTGTTTTTAGAAAGAATTTTCTTAAAATCGATTTTTCCATATGTAAATTAAAAAATTTAAATTTCCATATGAAGAAATCAATTTAAAAAAAGAATTGTCCTTAAAACAAGCAACAACTATGTTTTAAGTATTTTAATATTTTCATGTAATTATGTGTTTTTGCTTGGATAATTCAAAATATAAATTTTATTATAAATATTATTATAAATATTTTATTAATTTTTTTATCAACCAAATTTTTTAAATCAAACAAATTCATTCATAAACAACTGAGTCATAGACCAAAAACTGAAGAAATCAGCACTATTTTATTGCTGTTGTTTGTTTGGTTTTTTCTATAACTATGAAAGTATTAAAGCATACGTTAAGGCGGAAATTTTATTATTTGTCGGTAAGATGTTGAAGGGTATTTATGATTCGGCACAACCGAATCTTTTTGTATTTCATTAGAATTTTAATTTCTGTTTTTATATATCCCTGTCTGTTGAAATGGCGTCTATGAAGCCAAACGATAACTAATATGTTTTATAAATATATCAAACGATCGAAAATCCTTTCGAGAATTTTGCTATTTAAATTCAACAAGATTGGTTTATAAATGCTAGAAATGTGATTTGAAAGCCGGTTTTTTGTACACTATGCTATGGACTTTGTTTTTGCAAGAAGGTTTCGGAAATTTATTTCTGAATTTTTATGCTGAAAAAATTAAATGAAAGGAAGCATAATAACTGTATTTTTTGAAGTCCTTTTTTATAAAATTTTATTTTTTGCCCCCTAACAACCGAGTTTGGGGGCAAAAATTTAAAAATAATAATAATAACAATAACCAGCTGATTGACCCGGCGTTGCGCGGATTTTATTGAATAATAAAATATAAATTAAAATTGTTTTTATTTATGAAAAACTCCTCTACAGCAAAGGATGTTTCAACATGACAATCATGGAATCCGTTTTGACATGGAATTACTGACTTCGAATTTTACTTACAAATATAACAAACCATCATATGAACGAAAAAAGTACCACAATGTTCCCTAATGGATTTTCATTAACTTAGGACCATGTCTCTAAATTAAAAATTATAGAAAATTAAAAAAGTACCATCAGAACAAAAAGGTACCATAAAATCCCCCCTTATGGATTCACATTAATTTAGAACTAAATATCATTAATTTCATCTTTCTAGGTTCATAATTATAAAAAAATCAAAAAGTACCATTAGAAGAACAAAAAAAAAGTACCATAAAGACCACTCTTGTGAATTCTTTCCCATATAGAACTATATATATTTAACTTCATGTTTCTAGGTTAAATATTATAGGAAATTCAAAAAGTACCATTAGAAGAATAAAAAAGTACCACAAAGTCCCCTATTAAAAATTCTCAATAACTAAGGACAATGTATCCTAAATTTCACGTTTCTAAGTTTATAATTATAGAAATTTCAAAAAAGTACAATTATTACTTTTAGGACATTCTATTAACTAAAGACCACATATTCCTAATTTCATGTTTCTAAGTTCATAACTATAGAAAATTCATAAAGTACCATTAGAAGAACGAAAAGTATCAATAAAGCCCCTTTGTGAATTCTTTCTAACATTGGACCATGTGTATTTAATTTCATGTTTCAAGGTTAAATATTACAGAAAATTTTAAAAGTACCATTAGAAGAACAAAAAGTACCAAAAAGTCCCTCCTCTTGATGTCTTACTCATAGGACCATATGTCTTTAAGTACCACAAATTCCACTCTTGTGAATTCTTATCCACATAGGACTACATTTACTTAATTTTATGTTTCTATGGTTAATGTAATTGAAAATTCATTATTAAGTTTGCATAAAATGTAATTTTCCGTTTTACCCCCTTTTTGGTACTTTTTTCCACCCATCGATGTATCAAAAATTGTATTCCAATAAATTTCTAAATTGTAGTATTAAAATCCTCATATGAATATTTCCGTAAATATAACAAAATGTTTTATGAAAAAAGTACCAGAAATAGGTACGATTTTTACCCCTTAAACGTTTGAATTTCTAAAAAGTAACGAATTTGTATTTCTCATTTTTTGATAAGTTATGAATACGACATAAATTTTATCTGTATGTTCATTGGTTTCAAGATACATATGGTACCAAAAAAGTACCAAAATACAGTTTTTACCCATGTTCTCTCTAAAACGGCTGATTTTCAAAAAAGTACCAAACACCTGTCTAATTATTTTTTAAATGAATAACGATAACTATGCAACTTTATTTGTATCATTTTTAGTTTGCAAGTTATAAGGTTGCCGATTTTACCAGTTTTTACCGACAATTTAAATTTCCGCCTTAAAGTATGCTTTTAAACAGGTTTACACTTATAAATGTATACTCCCAGAAACAAAAACCGATCAAGAGTTTTAAAAAAATCGTACTTCTGCAGCTCATTTCCACCACTAAGTGCTTTCTTCAAATGATAACACAATATTAAATTCAGAGCTTTTTCCGCTCTTCTTCGGTTGCTCTTTTGCAGGGTTACACTGCTTAATATGCATGTTTGTGTGTGTGTATATATCTCAGACGCGGATTTATCTCAAGCTTTTGGGAGAAGAAAATAGAATGATTTTCACAATTATTTCCTTAAATTTTACGATTTAGTACAAATTTCTCATTAAGAGTTTTCATTTTGGGGGGAAATTTCCCCTTTTCCCTCCCCGTGGATCCGCGCCTGGTATATCTAAATTATTATTTTTGTTAGTTTTTGACCCTTAAATCTATTGTTTATGAACGAATTTGTTTGATTAAAATAAAACCAAAATTTTATACAAATATTTATGTTCGATCTATATAAAAATAACGAGAGAAAAAACTATAGTCCGTCTAAACCGACTATATGATACCCTATACCACTATCTATGTATATCAAAATTCGTTAAGGGGCCAATTATGGACTTATACTGCTATTAAGTGTAAAATAAAAAATACAAACATAGAATATTACGTGTATTTATGCACTTTTGGATAATTTCCGACATTAGGTCTTGTATGGGAGCTATGGTCAATTATGGACTGATATTCATAAAATTTTATACTTGTAAAAATGTCATTTGTGTCGAATATTAAGTTAGTACTGACATTTTTATGGAATTTATGCACTTTAAAGTGATTTTCGAAAGAGGGCATCATAAGGCAGCTATGGCCGAATATAGACCAATCTTCACGCAAATTGATACACGGATTTATATTTACATAAAACTTATTTGTACTAAATTTCATTAAAATATTTTTACTTTTAAGGCATTCAAGAGTTTTAAAATTCAATTCCGTAAGGACATTTAAGTGGGCGCTAGGAAAAGAAATAATAGGCGTCGTCCTTGTGCAAATAAAATCATATGCACCATCATGAAATTTGCTTTAAAATTGCGACCTGTACTTTGGACACTAAATCTACTCAGAAAGTGATTCTGAGTCGAACGGTATATTTTAAGGTTGGTCCAACCAACCGTATATCTTGGTAAATAAGTGTTTAAATGAAAAAGAGCCTTCATCTGTGATCACTGATATTTCTTTACAAAAATCGAAATTTAATGTTGGTTCAACCAACCCTATGGTGCTGTAACAAGGCTCTTAAAAAATTAAAAATGCGTTCTGGACGATATATTGGTAAATAAGCGTTGAAATGAGAAAACAGCCTTCATCTGTGATCGAACCATATATCATACCAATGGTCGAATTCTACTGATACTATTTAATAACTTTGGAAACAGTTTGGCAGCAGACATTCAATTATTTGTCCAATTATTTGTTGGACTAAACAGAGGCTTCAAAAGAGGCTTCAGAAACTCGTGTTTAAAACCGGTTTTTTAATAACATCTCTGCCATTTATGAACCGATCTAGCTGAATTTTAATAGCAAAATTCTCGAAATGATTTCCTTTCGTTTGATATATACATTATTATACATTATATATACATTAACTGATATATAGTTAAAGGTGGGCTTCATAAATTCCATTTCAACCGACACATGGACAGACATCGCCATCATTTCTTACAAGAAAATATCAACTTTTTTTGCTCTTCGATAAAAATTGTGGAAATTACAAACAGAATGACAAACTTATTTATACCCTTTTTGCTCTTATGATGTAAAAATGCTTCACAATTAAAAATTCTCATCAATTAATTGCTAAAACATTTTAAAAAATGCTTAAATTTTTATTTTTGTCAAGCGATTTATCATCTATAAACTGACACACATATTTCTTTCTCGTTAAGAACCAATAAAACTCTATTAAACAATTGTTTTATGATTTTATCAATCTATAAATGTCAGCAAAAAAATTTGTTTTAAAATTTTAGGAAGATTCAGATAAGCCACCGCCCTCCCCCTAACCCAAGGGAAAAAATATATACAACATGAGCTCTAAATTAAATGCATTTAAAAGTATTCAAGCAAAACCCTCAAGGCTTCAATATAAAATTTGTATAAAATTAAAACTTTTTTTTAATGTGTTACATTCATTATTCAAAATTTGACAATCAGTTTCGTTTATTAATATTTGTTTCTTCCTCTTCTACCGTTTTCATTGTTTAAATGAAGCTCTACTATCCAAAAAAAAAAAAAATAAATAAATGTAAAATTTGCAAAACTTTTTTTGTTTAATCTTTTATTATTTTATTTCTTTTTGGGGCTAAATAAATATTTAATAAAAGTCGCATTAAATGAAGCTGTCATGATAATATTTTATTTTTGTATTTTATTTTTGGTCAGAAAGTATTAAACAAAATGGAAAAAAAGATAATGGTTTGGTTTAACAATTTTTAGGTTAAAATAATAATAAAATTAGCATTTCATTAAAATGGTCACTTTTTTTTATTTAATCCTAAAAAATGTTAACAATTGTTGAATATCTCTGTATTCTAAATGTGACATTACTCATACTTAGACAAATTTTTGTTTATCCATAGCTAAACAAAAATTAAATTTAAAAGTAATAGGGAAAGAGAGATTAAAAGAGAGATTAAAAAATGTCCTTCTTGCCCCTTTTTGAGAATAAATATTTATATTTTTATAGCATCTACCATAATATAAATATTAGGCTGGCGCCACTTAGTGGGGCTAAACGCAAAATTGTTTAATCTACTGGTCGGTTCAATTTAAAATGTTTGAAGGAGTTGTAGGGAAGGACCTAAGCTTTTAGATAAATCATTTTGTAGTCACCTTGTAGTGATAACATGACATATTTTACAGGTCGTCAAAGTTGTCTACCTCTAGTATGGAAATTTTAACATAGCGGTTCTCTAATTGGCTTCCGCGACCCCATTTTTTGAGCTGTTATTTATTAAATTATTATATCTGCCTTTACTTCCTTCTTCAACTGAGTGCCATGATTGCCAAATGGTTCTTAGTGCAGTGGTAAATCACTTCTACGAAGCGATTGAGTTCTGAATAACAATCTTGCTAGGGGTTAGAATGCTGTTCTAATTTACAGACATATCTCCCTCTTTTTTTTTTTTTTAAATTCTTCTTTTACTAATGTTACTTCTATGTCTCTGTTGATGTTCTCGTTCCTTATGTACCATGGCGCCCCTGTCATAGTCCTAAGAATTTTCGATTATGCCCTCCGTATAAGATCAATACTAGTGTTACATACCATACGTCCAAATTGATTTTAAGATAGTCTTATACAGGATGACTTTACAGTCAAGGCTTAATTTAGATTTGTTGCTGATCAGCCAATGGAGATTGGAAGCTTTAATATTCATATGAAGCCTCTGGGCTTCAATGTACCGACGCCATGTAAGAAGTCTGTCTAAATGAATACCGAAGTAATTTACATGATCAGATTGTGGGATATTTACGTTGTGGACAGTTTCCTCTACTTAATATTTACTTTTGAGTTCATTTACTCGTATTCTCCAAGTTTTCCACTACGTGTCCATATTTTTAAGGTATTTATGTAATTCTCTAGATGCTATACATGGGTCCATGTGAGAACTTAAAATAGTAATATCATCGGCAAATATTGATATAATTAAGCTGATACTTATAGGTAAATCCGAGGTGTAAATTAGATACAGCAATGGTCCAAGGACACTGCATAATCTCCCGTAATATAGTCATACTGTTTTACACGAAACACCTTGTTTGTTAAGTATGACTCTACAAATTTATGAGTACTTGGTGGCAACAGGCATTTAATTTTATATATAAGACCCTTAAGCCTTAGAAGGAATATATATCTATTTTAAATTCATCTCTGATATTGATATGTTTTGTTTTTGGTCAAAAATAATTTTGTTCTTTAATTTTTTATAGAAAAAATTAAAAAAATCGACTGGAAAATATGTGAAAATATCTGTACTAAGAACTTGCAAAGTTAAGGTACTTAAAATTTCAAAAGCAAATAATTCCAAAACAAGAATATACACAAATATTTAAAACCGAAATAGAAGCCCAAATTTGGAATGAAATTCCGAATATCATATTTCAAAAGTAACCCACTTTAAGCCATTCTTAGCTTCGCCCCTGAGGGGCTGTTGGGTTCCCTTTCCAAACTTATTATTGTACACACCTCTGCTATATACATATCAAATTTTAAAGTTAATTTTTAATGCTAAAAAGAGGTCGCGAAGCAAGATCTTGTGAGAACCCCAGATGTAAATTATTAAAGAAGCATCTACAAATCATTTTCAACTTTAAAGATTTCTGTATATCTATAAAGTATAATAAAGTCGATACGAAAAATCTAAATTCAAGCATAAACATAACTAAATAATATAACTTAGGCTTTATCTTTCTCGTGTTATCAGAGGTGACTACAACATGAGTTACACAAAATATTATGTTCTCTTCTATAACTCTTCCATACATTTCAATTTGATTCGATTCAAACGAAGCAAAAGTGGTTTAATTTGCGCATAGGTGGCCAAGTTTGTATTAAGTTTAAAGCAAAATTATAAGCTTTTTATTAAAGTATTTGGTATCTAAGAAAAGGTTATAATATGCACATTAAAAATTTATAAAAAAAAGTTTATTTGATGGCAAAAATTTTTAAAGGACTTAAAATTTAGCATTTTGCGTTTTTTTATTATTATTTTTTTTTTATAAATTTTATATTTATTCTTTAGTAAAATTTAAACGAATAGCGACATTTTATTGAAATACCATTATAATATTTTTAAACTTGTCCTTAAAACAGGGAAGTTAAAAAAGGCTTACTTTTTTACATAAAAATACCCAAAATCCCAATTCATAGAAACTATTTTTCATTAAAATGGTCCCCCTATCATTATAACAGGCCTATGTTAGAAAATATTTTTTTAATGTATACTAGGGTTTATTTTACAAATAATTATTTGAAGTTTTAAGTTTATCGGTTAATAACCGATTAATGCCAATTTATTCGATTAACCGAATTGTTTTAGTAACACATATTAGACATATAAATAGCACTGTTTATAAAATTTAAACTATTAAAATAGTTACTTAGAGACTTAGAGATTGTCATGCTCATAGCCTTATTATCCTTGCTGAGTCCAAAGGAAATAATATTGTCACAAGTTTAAGAATTTATAAAATTTTTATCTTTCAACGTGGAATCCAAAAATAGTGCAAAGTCGGATGATTCCAAAAAAATCCATTTTTGATATCTATTTAGTGATAATAAAGTCATGTATAGTGAAATTCTGTTAGCACAAGACTTTGAAATTAAAATCAATTGTATTTATTTTTGCTGGAAATATCAGTTATCCCATTTAGACATGATTTTGACGTAAATTTGAATTTAAAATAAAAAAATGTATTAAATTATAATACCAAAAAAACTAGATTACGGTTAATCGGTTGTTCGACACAAATTATTCGGTTTATTCGTTATTCGAAAAAAGACAGTTTTCAATTATTCGAACAGTTAATCGACCAAAATTAATCAGATAACCGAATGGNNCTTATATATAGAGCTGTATAATAAAAATAATTTTAAGTTGATACCAGCTTTGTAATTTGAGTTCATATCAAAAAAAGAAAAACAACATTTTTCAAAATTAACAAATTTGGATAGGGCTGGTGGGCAGATCTTTGCCCTAAACTCATGTGGATTTATTTTAAATACATTAATATTAAAATAACTTTTGAAAACATTAAAAAAAAATGTTTAAGCCTAGAACAATCAATAAATTTTATCGGTGAACAGACACTGGCACTTTTTTGAAAGAAAAAAACCTTAACCTATTAAAATTTGTTTAAAATTCTATATTCAAATCTATATAACTTTTTAACGGATTCATGTAATTATATGGTTATTACAGCTATATTATTTAATTATATTTTTGTAAATTATCTAGCGTATATTTAAAAATAATTTTATTGGCTATATAAGCCCACCACTTAAAAAACGAGTATAGAAATGGGGTAAAATGTTATTTCGGTCCTAATACCTCTTAAACTAAAAGAGGTATTGTAGAGATTTACAACAAAAAAATTATTGTCTGTCATCTTGTAAATAAACTTCTGGCGATCTTTCAAAAAAACAAAAAAAAAAAAAAAAAATACCCAAGATGGTTAACTTTGGAGATCCATTCACTTCCCTCTGACAAGCTAGGAACCAGTATATTTAAAAACAATATAAGTCCGCAAATATAAAAAAGAGGCTAGAAATGAGGTAAAATTTTATTTGGTTCTAATATCTCTTAAACTAAAAGAGGTAACATACATATGAAAGGGGTTTTTTATAGAGATTTACAACGAAAAAAAATATTTTCTGTCATCTTGTAAATGAACTTCTAGCGATTAAAAAAACCCAAGATGGCTAACTTTGGAGATCCATTCACATCCCCCTGCCTAGCTAGGAATCTGTTTTTCTTCAAATCTACTAGAAAACACTTCAGCATGTGAAATTTTATTGAGATATCTATTACCGTTCAATAGCAGCAGAATTAAAACAAAAGATCTTTTTGTATTTCTACTTAATTTTCAAACAATTTTCAATTCACAGCGAATAAAAACAAATATCGATTATTAATTTTAAAGACAAAGATGATAATTTACAACATATTTTGATGTTTTTTTCAAAAGAAGTTTTAGTAAAAAAATATTTTCAATATTGCATGAAATTTTTTTTAGGAAACTAATTTCGAAATATATCCAAAACTATTGAGGAGATACAAAATTTATATTAAAAAGACTTAATCTCAAATCTGCATATTTTATGAAAACATATATAAATGGTGCACGTAGTTCTCGAGATATACTGAAATATACTTGAGTAATTAAGGCGATATATTAGAAACGTATATAAAAAAAACACGGCCTTATGGTCCACATATTTACCACAACCATAAAAATATTGTTGTTTTCACAAACATTATTTGCAAAAAATAATAATAAACGTTGGGTAAAAGTTGGAAGTATATTCATGTCTAGCATATCCAATTCCATCTAGTCCACATGTTTTCCTTTAAAAAAGAACGACATATTTACTTTTGCCGAACACTGTTATCAGGATTACTACTACCATAAAAATATTATTGTTTCAACAAACATTTTTTGCTTGCTTCTTAAAAAAAGATTAGAAAAATATTGCTACTAAAAGTCTGTGTACCTCGATTGAAATTATTTTCTATTTTAAATTCATCTCTGTAAAGACACCTTACAGAAAATTATAAAATTTAGAGACATTGATATGTGTTGTTTTTGTTAAAAAAAGCCTAAAGGAATTGTACTAAAATTTTATTTATCCAATAGATGGTGCACGTGGTTCGCGAGATATACTTAAATATGCTCGAGTAATTGGTTTATTTAAGGTGAAATAATAGACACGTCTATAAAAAAAACTCGGCCTGATGGGAAAAAAACTGTAGAAAAATTACAATCATAAAAATATTGTTGTTTCTACAAACATTATTTGCTTGTTATCTTAAACAAAAATTAGCAAAAAAAAAAAAAAAAAAAAACAAAAAAAAAAAAAAAAAAAAAAAAAAAAAAAAAAAATAATAATAAATCGATAAACATTGAAAGTATATTCATGTTTACCCTACCGAATTCCACCTAGTCCACATGTTTTCCTTTAAAAAAGAACGACATATATACTTTTGCCGACCACTGTTATCAGGATTACTACTACCATAAAAATATTATTGTTTTCACAAACATTATTTGCTTGTGATTGCATTACTTCTTAAATAAAGATTAAAAAAAATATTACAACTAAAAGTCTATTGAACTGTTTGCTAAAAATAAATAAAAAATATTCATACCTAGTAAGTACACTGACATACATATTTAATTTAAATCTTTACCACAGAAAGTTCAATTTCATATATAATCAATAGTCACAGGAATATTTAATTAATATGGGTTTTACTTTCTTATCAATGTCTAATAGTAAACAAGAGAATTAATTACTATAAAGTCAATAAACTCTAAATAAATAAATACAAATACATATATAGACATTACTATTCATATTTAAATATGTATTAGTATTAAAATAATTAAATAAAATTTAATCTTAACATAATCTCGTGCAATAATAAGCAATTAAATTTGATTTGTAAACATTTACACATACATATACATGTGTATATGTATATGTATATGTATATGTGTTATACAATAAAATTAAAATGATATTATAATATTTTAAAAAAAGACAGTATTGTAATGCAAATATTTAATTTTTAATAAAATTATTTATATTAAACAAATTTTATAGCAATTGAAACAAGTATTTAATATTTAAATTAAAATTAACATTCTCTTGACATACAAGTGAAAGATAGATATTTATACATAAAATGTTTCTAAAATGTCATTTATACATTTTGATAATATTAAGTGCATTAATAATATCTTTTAAGTATTTATTATTAATATTTTATATGTAGATAATATATATTATATAATAAAATAAAATATAAAACGTTAAAGTGTTAGTGCATGTACATAGATAGTTATATATACTTTTGTAGTATTTATTTGTTCAGATATACAAAGACTCCCCCAAGAGCAATAATTACTATAAACAAGTATAAAATACATTTGCTTATACTATGTATGTATATTAGGGTGGCCCCGTTTTTATGGAGAAAAAGATAAGATATCTTTGATACCAGTTCAAATGAAAATTTACTTCATTCATTCTTCAAAATTTTAGTCCTGACATTATCCTTTAGTGATAATTTGGGAAATTAAAATATATCCTTTTTTCGAGCTTTTCGGGTTTGTTTGGGATATTTCTGCCCAAAGCTACCCATAGACACATACTGCATAAGATCCTGCAATAAGTATGTATTGGTATTTTTTTTTTATTTACGTTTTATTTGTATATTGAATCTGTCTTATTTTAGGTCTCAGAATATGTATTAAAATCTTAAAAACTAAATATTAAATTCTACTCAATCTCTATCGAGATCATTGGTTATTCCTTGGTCCTACTATTAACGGGGTGGAAAGTCGGCTCTGCGAAGCCTTGAAGCTGACTGAACTTCAGCAAGAGATCTTGCGTGTGGGTTAGGTTGAGTCTCTAGATTAAGAATGTATTTTTCTCTGAGCTTCCTAAACTCGTCTCTTACGAATGGTACCTCTAAATCGTTATAAATATTCTCATTTCTTATGTACCATGGCACACCCGTCATGGTTCTAAGAATTTTTGATTGGGCCCACTGTATAATATCAATGGTTGTATTACTGGCTGTTTCCCATAGTTGGATGACGTATGTCCAAATTGGCTTTAAAACGGTTTTATACAGGATGAATTTATTGTCAAGGCTTAATTAACCAGTGAAGACTAGAAGCTTTTAATTTCATAATTGAAAGTCTCTTGGCTTCTATATGACGACGCCAAGTCAGTCGCCTATCTAAGTGAATACCAAGATATGAAACATGGTCTGACTGGTATGTATCTTGTTATATTCATTAATGTAAGCGCTGGAGGACAATTCCTCTTACCAGTTATGAATGTACATGGTTTACTTTTCACTTCATTTACGCGAATACGTCAATTCTTTCAACATGTCTTCCACACGTCGGAGATAAATATCTGTTGGTAAGAGCTATTTGTGGCTCTACTGCATAACTGGGAGTATGCAGTATCACTCAGCAAATGTTTGAATCAGTCGCTTCATCACAATATAGGTAATATCAGAGGTGTAGATTAAATATAGGGTAGGCAAAACACTTCCCTGTGCGAACACCGGCTTTATTTCAAATTCTTTTCTGTTCACAAAGTCATTAATACATTTACCCTAAAAAATATTACGTCGACAGACTAGGACTCCAGCAATTTGTGGTTACAAGGTTTGGTAGGTAAACATTTAATTTTATAGATTAGGCCCTTGTGCTTAAACTCTTGTCGAATTGCTTGAGACGACATCTAAGAAAATAGCTGACAATTACTTTTTTAATTTCAAAACATTCCTTATCTCTCAGTTAGACGATTCCACTTGTTCTATTTAGTGTTCCGTGTTTTCACGAAAACCATTCGTGCAAGAATGGTAGAATTTTCTTTTGAAAACTTTTTCGAAAAGCTTTGACAAGCTAGAGAGTAAATAATGTGTCTATAAGGAAATACTATGGTAGATCCTTTCCTGGCTTTGGTATCATTTTAATCAGAGAGTCATCCAAATTTTTTTGGAAGACTCTAGTTTTAGATTGCGTTTGAAATAATTGATAACACAATTATTGTCACATTCGGTAAGTTTTTAATCATTGATGGTGTTATGGAATCATATTCAGGTGATTTATATTTATATTTTCTTTAATGATTGTATCCATGTCCTCTGGTAAAATTGAGAGAGCTTTTCTATACATGTGTCACATATATAGAAAAGCTCTCTTATGCAGTACGTGTCTATAGCGTGCTAAAGGAACCATATGAAAATTTGCTATCGCAAGAAAGATATTTAAGGCGCGTATTTAATGACAACAAATAAAAAATTTAGAACCAGGTCCTAATAAGGCCAAGAGTTTTATAATTTTTCATAAAATAATTTGGGAGTTTGAATTTTTTACACGTAAATATTAAAAACAATAGGAACAAAATAATACAATATAATCCCCTAGAAGTTATACCGAAACAGATCTTTCCTTTTTTCAATCCCCTAGAAGTTATACTGAAACGGATTTTTTGAGTTCTATTAGATTTTTTTAAACATAATTTAAATCATGAAGTTATGACTCCATTTAGGAAGAAATTGTATGAATTAAGCATTAAAATACGCATAATTTTCTTAGCTTTTTATTGATATATAACAATTTAATCTTGTTTTAATCAACGGCGAAATAAATTAAGTTTAAGTGAAATACACATAAATTTTATGCCAAATCGTTATATTGTAAATCACAATATTGTAAATCACAATAACAAAGTCGCTCTCTGTGTAGTTGTTTTTGTGATTCACAATAATAAAATTACTCTCTATGTGTGAGAAATAGTAAACAAAGACACTTCTTAGTAAAATTTTTGTCTCTATTCGACTTAAACTTGATTTATTACGTTGTTTTGTGAAAAGAAGCATAAAGTATTATATATCAATAAAAAGCTTAAAAAAGTATGCGTATTTTAATGCTAAATTCATACAAATCCTTAGTATATAGAAACATTTGTATATGATTGAAATTATGTTTTGGAAAATAAAATAAAAATTGTAATAAAATTTAAAAAAAACTTTGAAAATTGAGAAACGGAAAACCCGTTTTAGTATAACTGCTAGAGGATTATATTGTTTTTCTTTGGTTTTATTGATTTTAATATTTATATCTAAAAAATTCAAATTTCTAAAATTTTTTTAAAATACTAAAAAATTTTGAACTTATTTGAACCTGGTACTAAATTTTTATTACGCAATTAAATGCACGTTCAAAAGTGCTTTCTTGCCAGACTAAAATTTCAAATGGTTTCTTGGGCAGAAATATGAAAAAATCGGAAACCCCCCCAAAAAAAGGATCTATTTTCATATGGATCTAGCTTTCGAAGGATTAATGTTAGGAACAAAATTTTGAGACACAATGTCTTAGATTAAAGTAAATTTTCAATTGAGCTAGGATTATCGACACTCTACATTTTGTTGCCACCTTAATGTATATATGTATAAATGTTTTATAAAATACATATTTGTATGCATTAAAATTTTACTATAAAATTTGAATAGGGTAGAATTTTTAGAAGGAGTAGAAGGAGAAAGAGTGTGATGTTTATTTTTAATACAATAGTTTACTCAGAGGAAATATCAAAGTATATATTGCTGTACAAAGAGGATTTCTAATATTTATATGTATAATAAATACTAGTATAAATTAAATAATTAGAACACTATACTAAATTTATACATAATTTGATATTAAATTATTTAATGAATTTTAGAAATAACTAAACTTTAATTTGTTTAAATCCAAGTAACCCAGCAAAAATTTTTAAACTTGTAGTAATGACTACTACTTACAAGACTCATTATCTGGCACAGAATTGTTATTAAAGTTCTCATTTCTTTAATTAGGAGAATAACTAGTTACCAGTAAAACTAAAACAAAATTTTTGTTAAAAAAATTATTGGAATTTTTATAGCTGCTTATGTTAAACAATTAACAAAGCACAGTGGAGTCAAATGATATTTTTTGTGTAATAAATCTGTATATCATAAACTACTGGCCGAATTAAATTGAAATTCATGGACAAATTTTAGAGAGGGACCAAAGCTTTCAGAAAACATTATCTTGTAGTCACTCTGTGATAACACAGAAAAAACTACAGGGTGTTAAAATTGACTAACTCGAGTATGTAAAAGTTTCAAAAAATCGTAACCTACAAATGTATTCCGATTTAAAAGATTTTTATATTGCTATTGGAAAGCTTTGAAAGATAAAGAAGTAGGAATTCGCACATAAGAAGTCTTGTTCACAAACTTTTCTATTAAGAAAAGTCTTGTTCACAAACTTTTCTATAAGAAAAGTCTTGTT